>PVKC010015447.1:0-21464 GCA_004027635.1 Crocidura indochinensis
GTGTAGTTATTTTTATAACTGCACTCACCACTCTTTGTGGTGAGCTTCATGGAGTGAGCCATAAGTTCCAGCCTCCTTTCATTGTCTCTGATGATTGCTGCAAAAATGATTTTTATTTTCTTTAAAACCCATAGATAAGTGAGACTATTCTGCATCTCTCTTTCTCTCCCTCTGACTTATTTCACTCAGCATGGTAGATTCCACGTACATCCATGTATAGGAAAACTTCATGACTTCATCTCTCCTGATGGCTGCATAATATTCCATTGTGTATATGTACCACAGTTTCTGTAGCCATTCGTCTGTTGAAGGGCATCTTGGTTGTTTCCAGAGCCTGGCTACTGTGAATAGTGCTGAAATAAATATAGGTGTGAGGAAGGGGTTTTTGTATTGAATTTTTGTGCTCTTAGGATATATCCCTAGGAGTGGAATAGCTGAGTCGATTGGGAGCTCAATTTCCAGATTTTGGAGGAATCTCCATATCGCTTTCCATAGAGGTTGGACAGCATTCCCACCAGCAGTGGAAAAGAGTTCCTTTCTCTCCACATCCCCGCCAGCACTGATTATTCTCATTCTTTGTGATGTGTGCCATTCTCTGTGGTGTGAGGTGGTACCTCATAGTTGTTTTGATTTGCATCTCCCTGATGATTAGTGACGAGGAGCATTTTTTCATGTGCCTTTTGGCCATTTGTATTTCTTTTTTATCAAAGTGTCTGTTCATTTCTTCTCCCCATTTTTTGATGGGATTAGATGTTTTTTCTTATAAAGTTCTGTCAGTGCCCTTATATTTTGGATATTAGCCCCTTATCTGATAGGTGTTGGGTGAATAGTTTCAGACATGATAGCATAAGATATATAGAACAACACATAGGTAAAACACTCCAAGACATTGAGACTAAAGGCATCTTCATGGAGGAAACTGCACTCTCTAAGCAAGAGAAAGCAGTAATTAACAGATGGGAATACATTAAGCTGAGAAGCTTTTGCACCGCAAAGGAAACAGTGCCCAGGATACAAGAGTCACCCATAGAGTGGGAGAAACTATTAACCCAATACTCATCATATGTTAAAGTTTTTCTTCTGTGTCCCTTTGTAATTTGCATATAATTTCAGAGTTTGTGGACAGCGAAGGTAGTCTGCAAAATTTCCTTCTTCTTGATATTATGGAGGTATGTTTTATGTGCCAGCGTGTAGTCTATCCTGGAGAATGACCCACGCACATTGGAGAAGAATGTGTGTCCAGGAATCTGGGGGTGGAGTATTCTATATATATCTACTAGGCCTCTTTCTTCCATTTCTCTTTTCAGTTCTAGTATATTTTTGTTGGGTTTCAGTCTTGTTGACCTGTCAAGTTTTGACAAAGCGTGGTGAGATCTCCCACAATTATTGTGTTGTTATTGATATCCTTTTTCAGATTTGTCAACAATTGTGTTAAATATTTTGCTGGCCTCTCATTCAGTACATATATGTTTAGGAGAGTTATTTCCTCCTGCTGTACATATCCTTGATTAATACAAAATGTCCATATTGTCCCTTACAATTTTTCTGAGTATAAAGTTTACATCATCTGATATTAGTATGGCCACCCCAGATTTTTTATGGGTGTTGTTTGCTTGGATGTTTTTCCTTCATCCTTTTATTTTGAGTCTATGTTTGATCTGACTATTAGGTGTGTTTCTTGTAGGCAGCAGAAGGTTGGGTTCAGATTTTTGATTCATTCAGCCACTCTGTGTCTCTTAACAGGTTCATTTAGTCCATTGCCATTGAGAGAATATTGTCATGGGATTTAGTGCCATCTTTGTATAGAAGTTTGGTGTGTCTGTTGGTCAGTCTTGTCTTAAAGTAGATTTTTTTTTTCTTTTAAGGCTTGTCTTTGAGTCTGTAAAGTTTTTGAGCTGTTGTTTATCTGTGAAGCCATATATACTTCCTTCAAACCTGAAAGTGAGTTTTGCTGGATGCAGTATTCTAGGCGAAGCATTTATTTCATTGAGCTTTGTCACTATGTCCCACTTATCAAAGACTTCTATTTTCATCTGTTCCATTCTTTGAGTAATTTTTCCATTGTCTATTTATTTGCTTTAAGGTTTTTTTCCAATCTCTCCCTCTCTATGGAGTTGTTCTGTATCACATCATCCAGCTCCCTAATTCTATCCTCCGCTGCTGGCTGCTGTTACCCTGGTGGAGAGCTTATCCATTGAGTCCTTCTATTTGTCTACTGATTTTTTCAGACCTGTTATTTGACCTGTTATTTCAGTTTGGAGTTTTCTGATTTCTGTCTTCATATTTTTTTGGTTCTTATTAATGTTCTGTTCAACTCGATCTATGCTTTATTTGAATTCTGTGAACATCCTCCAGATTTCTTCTCTAAACTCTATATCTAAGTGGTTGACCATTTTCAGGTTATCAGAGTTGCCATATTCACTTTCTATGCCTGGTGCTTGCCTGCGTTGTTTCCCCATTGTCACACTTGTATTGTGTTTTGTTTTGTTTTGTTTTGTTTTTTTTTTTTTTGGTTTTTGGGTCATACCCGGCAGTGCTCAGGGGTTACTCCTGGCTCCATGCTCAGAAATTGCTCCTGGCAGGCACGGGGGACCATATGGGGCACCGGGATTCGAACCGATGACCTTTGGCATGAAAGGCAAACGCCTTACCTCCATGCTATCTCCCGGCCCCTGTATTGTGTGTTTTACTATGTATTGTGGTAGTATTCATTGGTTAAATGATGTGCAAGGCTGCTCCTCTGGCTCCACCCTTTTTTGGGCGGGTCACTCACCTCTCAGGAAGAGGGAGCCTTATAGTGATGAAGCCACACTAGATTAAGTCTGAGGCCCAGGCAGCTGAGCAGGCAGATAGGACAGTTGGAAAAGGTCTCCTGGGCTTCAGGGACCAGCACAGTTCCTCAGTTCTTCTTTTAAGGTTGATTCTGCATCTATAAAGTTTCTGAGCTGTTGCTTATCTGTGAAGCTATGTATACTTCAAATCTGAAAGTGAGTCTGGTTGGGTGCATTATTTTAGGCAAAGCATTCATTTCTTTAAGCTTGTCATTATGTCCCACCATTGCCTTCTGGCCTTGAGAGTTTCTCATGACAGGACTGCTGCAAATCTTAAGGATGCTCCTTCGAATGTAATTTTCCTTTTTGCTCTTGCTGCTTTCATTATTCTATCCCTATCTGTGGGATTCATCATTGTGACTAGGATGTGTCTTGGGGTGTTTTTCTTTGGGCCTCTATTTTTGCTGGTACTCTTAGGCATGCAGGATTTGGTTGCATGCACTCTTTAGCTAGGACTTTCTCTGCAATTATGTCCTTTTTTTTTTTTTTTTTGGTTTTTGGGTCACACCCGGCAGTGCTCAGGGGTTACTCCTGGCTCCATGCTCAGAAATTGCTCCTGGCAGGCACGGGGGACCATATGGGGCACCAAGATTCAAACTGATGACCTTTTGCATGAAAGGCAAACGCCTTACCTCCATGCTATCTCCCGGGGCCCCTGCAATTATGTCCTTGACTGTTGATTCTTTCCTGGGATTTTCTTCCTAGGTTTTTGGGATTCTAATAATTCTTATATTGTTTCTGTTGAATTTTTCAGACTTCTATTTTCATATTCTTTGATGATTTTTTCCCATTGACTCTTTTTCAATCTCGTCTGTTGTATTGAGTTGCTATACATGTCATCTTTCAGATCACTGATTCAGTCATCAGCTACTTTTACTCTTTTGTAAAGGCTTCCCTATAATTTTTTCTCCTACTAAGTGTTTTAGTACTATTATTTCAGTTTTGAGTTTTCTCATTTTTATTTTCATATCCTCTTGATTCTTATTTGTGGTCTGTTCTGCTCGATTCATACCTTCTTTGAGTTCTAGGAACATCCTCCATATTTCTTCTCTAAACTCTTATGTTAGAGGTTAAATAAGTGGTTGGCTCTTTTTGCATCATTAGTGCTACCATCTTTATTCTCTATAGATCGTGTTGGTCTGCATTGTCTTCACACTTTTTGCTGTGAGGTTTTCAATGTGTTGTGCTGGATTCATTGACTAGGAGATATTCATGGCCATGAAGTGAAGCCCTCCTCTGGCCCTGTCCTTCATGGGAAGTTTCAATTCACCTTCCTTGTTGTGCCCTCTGGAGATATTCTGGGAGGGGGGTCTGCCACATGCAGCAGAGCATAGGCAGTTTAAAAATGTATTCTGTATGCCAAAGTACTTTGCAGAGTTAAGAATCCATCTTTCATGGGTGAGCACAGCTTACCTCTGTAGAACTGTTCTGGTAGAATCGTTCATGGCCCAGCATGCAGCGGAATAGAGGCCATTCAAAATGTCTCCTGTATCCTTATTTTGATTTATATAAATAACATAATTTGGTTAAGTAATCAGTGACCAAAATACTTTCATATAAATTATTTTATTTAGTTTTATACTAAACTTGACATTTTAGCATTTTTCTAATGTTAAAATATCTTTACTGGGTCCTTTGTGTTTTGTCTCTAGAGTATATGTTATTGGCTGTAATCATGGTGAGGTAGTGCAAGGATTCAGGCAAGATGACACTGTCACCAGAACTTGCTTAGTTATTTTTCTTCTGACATCTGTAGGTGTAGCAGAGACCTGTATCAGGACAATGAAGATTTCTTACCACTGTTGACCCTCAGAAACTAATATCATTGCTCCAATTTAATGTTTCTCTTACATTTCTTTTTTTTTTTTTGGTTTATTTTTGGGGTCACACCCGGCAGTGCTCAGGGGTTACTCCTGGCTCCATGCTCAGAAGTTGCTCCTGGCAGGCACGGGGGACCATATGGGGCACCAAGATTCAAACTGATGACCTTTTGCATGAAAGGCAAACGCCTTACCTCCATGCTATCTCCCGGGCCCCACATTTCTATATTTTGTAGCATCTTGCATAAAATTTTCACTAAATGTTGGCATGTTTTATAGAAAAATATCAGTAAATATAGCTGTAATCTGAATTTGAATTTTATATTTAACTTAAATGGATAGGATGCTTTTTAATTTGTATGATTTTGGATTACTTTAATTTCTTAAAGAAAACTGTGTGATGAGATAATAACTGTATCACCCATTTTAATCAAACATTTCTATTTGAGCATTTTTAGTTGAACATTCAAAGATTTCTTTGAGTAGAAAAATCAATCTATGTTAAGTGGAATAAGAGATGAAGCCTAACACTATTATTTGATAGCTTATTGCTTTATCTTATCTTTGTAAATCCATTCTTTCTGTCAAAAAGCTGAGAAAGTGGGTCACAGTGGATAGGGTAGTGGATAGGTACTTTGCATGTACCTAACCTGAATTTGATTCCTGGTATCTCCTGTGGTTTTTCAAGCACCACCAGGAATGATTCATAAATGTAGAATTATTAGTAAGCACTGAGCACTGCCAGATGTGGCGCTCCCTACAAACAAAACAAACACCAAAATTCTAGATACGGGCGTCAGCAACCTTTAAGACATGCAGAACCAATTTGACTCTTTTCCGAAGGGGGGAAAAACGTGGGAACCGCAACTGAAGGCAAAAAACCCTGGAAGCCAAGACCAGACAGTCGTATGAACTTTAAGTAGAAATTAAAAAAATGATCAGACATGCTAGACACAGAGGAGACCACTTATACTAGCAACCCGGGTGGTAAGGAGGGGGATGTGGGATGCTCGGAACAGGGGTGGGGAAGGACAACACTGGTGGTGGGAGTGCCCCTGATTCAATATCACTATGTACCTAAGAAATTACTATGAAAGATTTGTAATCCACTTTGGTCAAAAGAAAAAGAAAAAAGAAAAAAAAACCTGGGAGCCTAGAAACCATCACGACATTTAAAACAAATATAGCACTGCATACATTGTTTCTTATCTTGTTTTGGGGCCACACCCGTTGATGCTCAGTAGTTACTCTTGGCTATGTGCTCAGAAATCGCTCCTGGCTTGGGGGTACAATATGGGACGCAGAGGGATCGAACCATGTCCATCCTAGGCCAGCGCTTGGAAGGCGGACACCTTACCTCTAGCGCCACTGCTCCGGCCCCTTATTTTAATGCTATATACAAGATCATGCAAAAAAAAAAAAAAGAACTTTTCACTTAACAATGTAAAACATATATTTGTGCAAACCAATAGTCAATTAAAATATTTAAGTGATATCTCTCCTGCCCCCACCCTGCTATCGGCCCTGCTGTTGGAGCTGCTGCAAAGCTTCAAAAGAACCACATGTGGCTCTGGAGCTGCGGATTGCTGTCCCCTATATCTAGAAGGAAGCTTATTAAGTACTTTGAATATCTGTGAGCCTCGATAAGCTCATCATGGAACAGAAATAATAACCTCTCATTCTGTAAGAGCTATTGAAATGTTGACATGCCTACAATTGGTCAGCTTGGTATAGATATTTTTACCTATCCATTTATCTAATTCTATCTTTATTATCTATCTAGTTATACAATACCTAGCTATGATATATTTATGTATATTAATTTTATCTTCATTACTCTATCATCTGTAGTTTTAAACAAAATTCATTTCACTATATGTACATACAGAGAATATTATAGGACAGGAAAAATCCTGAGATATAAAGGTCATATAACACTGAAGTTTTTCCCTCTGACCTAAGGGATCTTTTTCTTTTTCCCTTTCTTCCATATTGCTTTTCTTCCCTGCTTACTTTATTTATTCCTTAACATGTAAAAGAAACACAAATACCACAAAATTTTTAAATACTTTTATATATATAAATAAGCTCAATAGTTCAGGAACTTGAGCTTAGTGGTAAAGGACATAGTTCTACATGTGTAAGATCCTGGGTACAATATCTGGCTCCTGAGTAAAAACAAACTCAAAGCAAGACAATAAAAATTAGCTACATAGTTAGAGTACAAATACAATAGCATTTTACCTTAATATTAATATCATCTTTATCTATGATCCTACTTTCTACAATGTAAAATGATTATAGATCAGTTATCTACATTATACTTGTCCAAAAATATGGACAATAAGATATCTTGAGAAAGGCATATTGACATAATACCCACATAATTTTATTATACTGTAATAATTATATTATTCTTTATAGTTGGCAATCTATATTATTACATATAATTTTTAAATTATGCTTTACTATAGTCATATAAAAGAATATGTAGTATATGCAGCTATTTTTATTTATTTATTTATTTTTGGTTTTTGAGTCACAGCCAGAGATGCTCAGGGGTTACTCCTGGCTATGCACTCAGAAATTGCTCCTGGTTTAGGGGACCATATGGGACATGGGATCGAACCCAATTCATCTGGGTCAGCTGCATGCAAGGCAAATGCCCTACTGCTGTGCTATCACTCTGGCCCCAATATGTGGTGTTTGATACTTTCATTTTGGGCATTCACTGCTGCTCTTGCAATATTTTCCACAGATAAAAGGAGATTACTTCTCTTCAAATTCTGACAAGGTTGATTTTTTTTCTTTTAAGTTTTACAAGTTCTTTATATATCCTGAATATTAACACTTTGTTCACAGAGCAGTGGACAAATATTTTTATCCCAGTCCCCAAGGGCCCAAATACTCTAGATAAGCTATTTTCACTTCTATGTTCATTGCAGCAATTTTCGACAGCCAAAATCTGGAAATAAAACAATTGTCCAAGAAAAAAAGACTAGATAAATTGTGGAATATATACACACAATGAAATACTACTCAGCTATAGGAAAAGATAAAATTTTGCAATTTGATGGCATGTGGATGGAACTGGAGAGAATCATGTTGTGTGAGATTAGTCAGAAGAAGAGGAACAGAAAACAAATGATCTCTTTCATATATGAGATATAATAAGAAAATAGGAAATCCCCAAAAGCAGCAGAATCTGAATACAAGTCTATGGAACTGAACATGTAGGGAGATGGGATGGAAGGATATTTATGGAAGGAATTGGGACCATGGTGTAGGAGGTAGTGGATTTCTGGTGGTGGACTTTTATTCATTATACCCTATGTGTAACAGTCTTGAAAATAATGGTACTTAAATTTTACAGATAAAAGCAAGATTTCTGAGACCTTTGCCACATCCATGATACTTCTTTACCTATCTTTAGCACTTGCTGATTCAAATCTAAATGCCACAAGAACAGTTCTAGGAGGGCATCAACTTTAAGTGCATAAGTGTCACGGTAAAATAAAAAATACAAAAGGTTTATTCAAGATTTTGGTGAGAGAACTGGTCGAGATTTTCTAAAGAAGCCGGATGATGGTGTTCTTCCTATTTGTCCTATGAGGTTGCTTTCATCATTCTTGTCATAGAGGAGTGATGGGACAGGTGTCATTCCAAGAGAACATGCTCAAAGAAAGAAGCAGAACTTTCTGGTTTTTAACTATTGTTACCTCTGTTAACTATTGCTGCCACCTAAAGCAATTTAATATAAATAAATAAAGATTCAGAGTAATCTACAATTGAGTCTTTCAGATGCATTAGTCTGTAAAGGTGACCCTGTTAGTTACCTACTATATACACAACTAGCTTATTTGAAGGAGAGAAACATTTTGTAGGAGACTAGTCAGAGAATACTTTGACAAAACAATCATTTAACTATTGATGGGGGTGGGAGTTAGAAATAAGAGAAGCATGGGGAATGGGATGATGGGGTATTAACTTAGATTTATGCCAGAGGGTCAGTGAGTGGGTGACTTAATAAAGGCAACTCCAGTAGAGGCTCTGTGTCTAGTCAATAAGTCATGTTTTATATCAACCCTCCTACATATCTTCAGATTGTTGATCTGGTCCTCTTCAGTCTCAGGTCTTTATCCTTAGCCCTCGATATGGAATTTATAAACTGCCAGAGAGAAGCACACTTCTCAGTTGTGCACATAGTATAGACAGGTTTTGTAGGCAATAAATACTTTCTCACTTACAGTTGGCTTAAATATTTCTAATTAGCAGTTTCTCGACCATCAGACTAGCAACTCAGATTTTATAAATTACACACAACTTAAAAAAAGTTAACTGGAATTTTGTAGAAGTACACTGTTGGTTTTGAAGCAGAATTAGTTTTTAAAGAGTGATTAAATTGACTAATCCCACCTCCCCCAGTAACTCATCTCCATACATCCTTCAAATTATCCATCTAGAATCAGGTTTGATACTACTAAAAGGACATTGTGAAGCTTAACATGATTTTGCTTGGCAAAGTTCTTGTTCTTATACCCAGGGTTGGAAGCAATATAAATCGTTTCTCTTACATTTCAATCAACAAGAGAGCCACTTGAATTTATTTCTTTTTCCCACTGATGATTTGCTATTATTTTATGAAGAATATGTATGGGAAAATGCTTGACTCGAGTGTCTCTTATATTCCAAGTAATTTTTATTCATTATTCAAATGAGAAGTAACAGGATTCTGAAAAGTTGCTCCTATGAGAATGTGTTCATTGGTTACTACTCAAAACGTTGGCATTTTATTATGTGTTAGCCATTACACATATTAGACTACTTCCACAACTCTTTTGTTTTGTTTTTTTGTTTTTTTGGACCACACCTGGTGATGTTCAGGGATTACTCCTTACTGTGTGCTCAGAAATCGCTCCTGGCTTGGGGGACCATATTGGATGCCAGGGATTGAGCCATGGTCTTCCTTAAGTCAGCACATGCAAGGCAAATGCCCTACCACTTGCTCCACTGCTCTGGCCCCAACTTCCACAACTTACTTTTTTAACCTTTAGCACATTGTAAAAAGGAACATTATTTTCTTCCATCCTCTTTACCTTTTTTCAACATATGAGAAAAAAATTAGAGAAATTTAGAGAGCAAAATTAATGGTGAAGCCTGAGATGTATAGCATCCAAATTATCATGTTCCAACAGTTTTGGATCAAGAAAATACAATATACACTGCTCTTTGACCTTAAGAATACTAGAATTATAGAGAACAGATATGTAAAGACTACAATTTTAGGTCAATGATAGTGCAAGGGACCATGCTAACTGGAAAAACTTGGAGACATCACTAGGGACTATGTTCAGTATAAAGATACAGTCCTTATTAGCATATCTCAAACTGATTATGCATATTGATTATGGTTCCCAAATGGGTTGGTCAAGGTTCATAGTCAAGATTATTAAAAGTTTTTAAAGTGCTAACTTATGATGGCTTATTGAAAATTTATATATTATAAAAACATAGATACATGGGTTTCAGCTGGCACTGAAATCTAGATACAGTGATGAACATATAGAATCCAATATCTTCAATGAGATTGCAATCTAGAGGGTGATATTAGTTCTATCTTTAACTGATTGCAAAGTTGAAGAGAAAATAACAGTTATCTTTGTGTCTGGCTCTAGTTCAGTTCACATTTTGCTTGTGAGTTTCCTTTGGCTCATTAAGTCAGCGCCACTCTGCTGATTTATTCTAGTGAAGTATTTCTCTTTTTTAGCCACGAATAAGAGGGAGGATCTTGGGAGGACTTTTTCCACGGTACAATGGTCTGCAAACTGAAGATATTTGAGAACTACTGACCTATAGCAAAACTTAGAGAACTGCGTTAAAAAATTTTTTTCAATTTGCTGTGTTTTTTCCTCTTAGGGTTTTAATGTTTGCATGCAGAGAATGTGAAGGCCACGGTCAGAAAGCAGTTAGCATCCTATTTATTAGAAGCAAGTCAATGTTTCTTTCCCTCAAGAAAATGCAAAATTACATGCAAATTTAGGAATTTTTATCTTGCATATATACGTTAAATAAATGTTTGCTTTCTGACTGTACAAAGACCTTTCCTTCTTGAAAAAAAAAAAGACCTACCTATTAATGTTTCTGCTGTTGGGAAAGTTAAGTTGAAATTTTTATTGGTCTATTAAATCTACATGTGAAGAGGATCGGCTATATTTTCTATTGGAGAGAGGAGTAAATGTTTATTTAAAAAGGCCACTAAGTGCATTCTGCTGAAGATACAGCATCAGTGCTGCTGAAGATGCATCTCTAAGGACCTGTCCGTATATGTTCGCTCACCTCTTAGGCATCATCTACAAAAGCTGTCGTGGTAATTAGCTTTGACTTCCAAATCTTCATATGATTACAATTATTTTATAAAAAGGGAGACATTTGGTTGTAAAAGCTGGGTAACTCCCAGTGGGTTGCAGCCTCTCATAAAAAAAAAAAAAAAAGTAAAGTTCACTCTTCAATGCTATAGAAACCTATTTGTCATCTCCTTGAAAGGAGGCAGAGGAAGGGGAAAGAGCCTGAAGCTGGAAAAATTAAAAAAAAAAACCAACAACCAACATTTGTTAATGTATAGGCATTCAATTCTCACTGTTCATTAACACATATTGCTAATGCTTGGCAATGAAGCAGACATTTTTCTTGAGTGGGATCGAAAACCTAATTATTCGCCATATGGTGATTGGCTCAGCAACAATTGCTGAAGCCATGGAAGCAAAGGGAAGTTGGCCGAGCAATTTCTTTGGGCAGTTTGCACAGCTCTGACTCTCTTGACATATGCCATTCATTGGGTCTCTGGAGAACAGATGGGCCAGGGCTGGGAACAGAGGGGAAACCGTGGCTGGGATCTGATGGCAGTCCTGGTCTCTTTATCCTCAGAATGACTTAGAGTCACATGGTATGTGAAAATAACAAGTAGGGGATTGTACTCAGAGGATTTTTCTGCCTTCTTTTATCAAGCCACAGCGTCATTTTGACTGCCTTTGCGTATTTTGTTTATTAAAGGGATCAGGGTTTTAGATGAAAGAGATTCCTTGGTTGTGGGTAGGCTTTGGCCTATGCCAATGACCCTTGTTCATTGTCAGTAAGAAAAAGATGCTGGCAGTTTGATAAGGGCTAAGAAAATAGAAGGGTTTTTAAATTAAAATTTAAATTACTCTTTATTTGTTCTCTTCTCATTTGTAAATCTCACCTAGGCAAGTTAAGATAAGAAGTGGTTTAGATTCAGGGTACTTAAACCTCCTGAAATGAGTTAGAATGGATTGTTTTTTCCTTCCCCAGATGATCAGGTCTTAGGAAAGTCGACAACTGTATGAACATTGTACAGACCCAACTTGGGAATTTTCAGGATTTCACAGTGTCCAAAAGAAAGAAAGTAGAAGAGGGGAAAATTGCTCAGTGATTAACTGAGATTTTATATGCATAAAAATATAGATATAACTAAAATAGCTCACACTTAACACTGTGATTTACTTAAAAATAGATCTGGGGGTGGGTTGAAAAGATAGCACATTGGTAGGACATTTGCCTTGCATATATCCAGTCCACACAGGACTAAAGGTGGTTCTATTCTCAGCATCCAACATCCTAAGCTTGGCAGGGGCAATTTCTGAGTACAGAGCCAGGAGTAACCCCTAAGCATAGCAGGATTTAACCCAAACAAACAAACAAAAATAGACCTTGGGATCATAGTAGAAGAATTTTGACATTTTGTAATGTGCCTGATAAAACAGCAGTGTATGCATAAAACAATAATTTAAATATTGTTACAAACTCTGATACTTAAATGAAAACTGATTTTAGAAAGGAAAAAAGAAGCACTTGCTATTTGGCACAAAACTGCAGGCTTTGGCCTGGGCAGGTACAGATAACGCTTCTCCTGCCCTTGTGTTACTACCAGCTATGAGGCATTGCTCTTGCTCTGAATCCTAGGGAATTGACTCTTTGACTCCTAAAGCTTTACACAGAGAGAAACATTTGGAAATCTAGCCCAGGGCTCACATTTTGTAAGCTTTTAATACAAAGTTGCTGGGTAATTTGAAATAGAGAAATACTAACCCACTTTGGTTTTTGTTTTCTGTCCCATTTTCACAGACATACTGACAGTTACTGAAAATTCAGCCCTAGTCCCAGGAAAGAATTTTAGAAGAGGACACCAGGGGTTTTCAGTCCAACTTGGATGTCATGCTCAGAGCCTGTAGAGCCTGAAATTAGTGATTAGCTTTTGGTGACAAGACAGAGTTCATCTCTCTGTTCTCAGATTGGTGTTATTGGGCCCTTGAGGGCCCAATCAAACAAATGTCATTGATAGTTTGTATTCTCATTTTTAGTCTCTGAAATTCCTTGCTAAGCTTTTGGCTTGTATGTTGCACAGTCTGGAATAGCTTTTTAAATAGTTTTATTTTTTCTTTCCTTTTATTATTATTTTTTATTATTATCATTTTATTTTTTATTTATTTTATTTCTCAAAAGAAGAAGCCAGCCTGTTAATCCAGGTCAGCTGGCTTTTCTGGTTAGGTTTTGTGAAAAAGTAGATTGCTCAGATTGGTTCATGGACCAATAGAGTGCCAAGGGCTAGTGTATTTTTTTCTCTCAAAACAATTAACTTATAATTAGGGTATATTTGTTTCACTTTTATTTTTGTTGTTATGTTAGATCCATCTGGAGCTTGTTTTAAAAGCAAATGTTCTCTAGCTCTTCACTATGGGATGATTTGCAGTAGGACATAATTTAGAAATTAAAAATATATATAGAATTTTAAGACCTAACGACCTACCCCAACCCTCCATTAACATCTGTATTCTGTTTTATTTTATTATTATTTCTTTGGAAGGTCTCGTAAGCAGTGTTCAAGAGTTCTCAGTGTTCACTTTAAGTGATTCTCAACCAACCACACTGGCAATTCAGTGCCAAGGCCAG
The DNA here is from genome assembly GCA_004027635.1 of Crocidura indochinensis. Lineage (NCBI taxonomy): Eukaryota > Metazoa > Chordata > Mammalia > Eulipotyphla > Soricidae > Crocidura > Crocidura indochinensis. Next base: position 13,616 of record PVKC010015447.1, read on the forward strand.
AGGGCGTACTATTAATGCTAGGGTCCTGCAGTGTAGGGATTATCTGGACCATCCTAGCAGTGTTTGGGGTCCTCCAAGTCTGCTCAGTGATGCTCAGGGAACCAACCAGTGCTAGAAATTGAAATGGGCTCAGCCACATGCATTTTAACTCTATATTATCTAATCCCAGAATCTGCATTTTGAGGGGGGCGTACTGAAATGTGCTCAGGACTTAACCTTGGTTTTGTGCTCAAGGATCACCCTTAGCAGAGTTCAGGGAGCCATACATGCCAATAATTAAATCCAGGGTTGATTACATGCAAAGTAAGAATCTTTTTCTTTCTTTCATTTATTAACATCTTTATTTAAACATCTTGATTACAAATATGATTATAGTTGGGTTTCATTCATGTAAAGAACAGCCCCCTTCACCGGTGCAACATTCCCACCACCAACATCCCAGATCTCCTGCCTCCTCACCCAACCACCACCTATACAGGCTTTTCACTTTTCTCATTCATTCACATGGTTATGACAGTTCTCAGTGTAGTTATTTCTCTAACTGCACTCGCTACTCTTTATGGTAAGTTTCATGTTGTGAGCTGAACCTTCCAGCCCTTCTCTGTCTCTGAAGATTGTTGCAAAAATGTGTTTTATTTTTCTTAAAACGCATAGATGAGTGAGACTATTCTGCTTCTATCTCTCTCCCTCTGACTTATTTCACTCAGCATTACATGACTGAAACACAACCACAATCATGTTTGTAATCAAGGTGTTTAAATTAAAAAAAAAAAAGAAATCTAAATATTTTTTTTCTAAATTCTACATTTCTAAAATTGTAAATTCTATTCTAAAATCCTAACCCTTGTGCACCACTGGATGCGGCCCCAAATCTAAACAAAACAACAACAATATTGTTGCAAAGGCAAGCTTTTCTTTTTTGGGAGGTTAGTTGATAATACCCGGCAGTGATTAGGGCTTGCTCCTGACTGTGCTCAGGGATCATTACCTGTTTCATTGGGAAACATACATGGTATCAGAAATCAAACCAGGGTCAGCTGCATGTAAGATAAGCACCTTATTTTGTACTATTTCTCTGTTCTTCCTAATTTATTTTTGACTGTTATATTCCATATTTTTCTAATTATATAGTTCTATGAATGTAAAACATTTTTGAATATATTCTTATCATTAGGTGAGGTAGATTGATAGATTCCTCATTTTCTTCAAAAATGTTTTATTTAGGCATACTAATTTACATTTGTGCTCATACTAGATTTTCAAACATACAATGTTTCAATTTCAATTCTACTACCACATTATCTTTATCTATTATGTTTCATAATAAACATTTAGATTATTTCCATGTCTTGGGCATTAGATAATACTATTCTGATCATAGAATTACCAATATCTATTTGACAACATGTTTTTTATTTCTTTTAGATATATTCCCAGGTCTATAATCATTAGTTCATATGATACTTATATTTTTAATCTTTAGTAAACTAATATATGGTCTAACACAGTGTTGCTCCAAGTGGTTGCTCCAAGGATCCACTTTTCTCATTTGTTATCTCTGGTCTTTTTAAATGCTAGTTATTCTATTTTCTTTTTTTTTGTTTTGGTTTTTGGATCACACCTGACTGTGCTCATGGGTTACTCCTGGCTCAATGCTCAGAAATTGCTCCTGGCAGGTTCGGGGCACCATATGGGATGCTGGGATTCCAACCACCGTCCTTCTACATACAAGGCAAAAGCTCTACCTCCATGCTATCTCTCCTGCCCCATAAATGCTAGTTATTCTAAAATATATAAAGTGATATTTCATTGTGTTAGAATAAACATTTCCCTAATTATTAGTGATTTTTAAATATTAAGGTATCTGTTGACCATTTATATGCCTTTGTAGGGAACTATAAAGGTGCTTTGCTCATTTTTATTTTTATTTTTTTTGGGGGGGAGGTCAAACCCAGCAGCACTCAGGGTTTATTCTTGGTTCTGTGCTCAGAATTTGCTCCTTGGCAGGCTCAAATGACCATATGAGATGCCGGGAGTTGAACCGCGGTTCAAACATTGGTCGTGTGCAAGGCAAATGCCTTACTGCTGTGCTATTCGGCCCCTATTTGCTTTGCTCATTTTTTAAAATTGTGGTTATTTTCTTGTTGCTTTGAGTAAGTAGTATGCGTTTCTTAGGTATAAGGCATATTAAATCAAAAGATGATTTCTATATATGTAGTTTGCAAATACTTTTTCCTTATTTAGGTTACCTTTTATTTTATTTGTTTAATTTTGGGTTTTAGATTTTGGGCTACACCAGGCCAGGCTCATTAGTTACTCCTGGCTCTGCACTTAGAAATCCCTCCTGCCAGGTTCGGGGGTGGGGGTGGGGGAAACCATATGGGATGCAGGGAATGAAATCAGGTCTGTCCTGGGTCAGCCACATGCAAGACAATTGCCCCAACTGCTGTCACTCTAGCCCCTTAGGTTACATTTTAATATTGATAATGGCTTCTTTGAATATAGAGCTTTATTGATGCAGTCCTATTTGTTTGTTTTTGCTGTTGTTCCCTATGTTTTATGTCCTGTAAAAAAATATTGCTAAAGTCAGTGTCAGGGAGTTTTTGGGACATAACACATATGTTTTTAAACCAGTTTTGAGAAGGTGTTGTGTGTGTGTGTTTGTGCTTGTTATGAATTCAGTTTATTTTACACATGATTATTCAATATTCCCAACCTTGTATATTGAAGTGACTGTCTTTTTTTTTGGTGGGGGTGGGGGGATGGGTGCAGTGTTTAGGACACACCCAGCTGCACTCAGGAGTTACTCCTGGTTCTACATTTGGAAGTCACTCCTGGCAGGCTCAGGGGACCATATGGGATGCTGGGGATGTAACCCAGGTCCGTCCAGGGTCATTCAAGTGCAAGGAAAATGCCCTACTGTTGTGCTATCACTCTGGCCCCTGTAGTGACTATTTTGTTCACATTATGCATTCCTAGTTCTCTTAAAAATTTAGTTGACCATATATTCATTGTTTTATTTTGTACTTTCAATACTGCATTATTTTCTATGTGTTTTGATTGATTTTGTTTTTGGACCATACCCAGCATAATTCAGAGGTTTCTCCTGGCTCTGCACTCAGAAATCATTGCTTGCAGGCCAAGGAAACCATATGGGATGTCAGGGATCAAATCCAGTTGGCCATATGCAGGATAAACACCTTCTCATTGTGCTATCACTCCAGCTCCTTTCTATGTGTTTTTAAATGATGTTTAATTATTCTTTCTCTGCTAAGCCTTTTTCAATTTATTGTTGAATAGCATTTGTGAAAGTAGGCATCCTTATGTTTCTTTTTTTTTTGTTGTTTTTTTTGGGGGGTCACACCCGGCGGTGCTCAGGTATTACTCCTGGCTGTCTACTCAGAAGTAGCTCCTGGCAGGCACGGGGGACCATATGGGACACCAGGATTCGAACCAACCACCTTTGGTCCTGGATCGGTTGCTTGCAAGGCAAACACAGCGTGCTATCTCTCTGGGTCCACTCTTTATTTTTCATTTATTTATTTATTTTGCCATTAAGTATGATATTAACTGTGGGCTTCTCATATGATTTTTATTGAGTTGAGTCATATTTATTTCATGCTTAATTCCTTCAGGGCATGTTGAAATTTTAATCATGAGAGAATGTCTTATTTTGTTAGATGTTTTCCTGCATCAATTGAAAGATCATATAATTTGTACTCTTCATTATATTCATTAGATTGATCATATTTTTTTTGTTTCTTTATAATGAACCATCCTTGCATTCTGGAAATAAATCCTACTTTATATTATATTGTATCGAATCTGTTCTTTAAGTGCTGTAAAATTTGGTTTATTAGTATTTTTTTGAGGATTTTTTAAAATCTATGTTCTTCAGGGAAATTTGACTGTGACTTCTTTTCTTATAGTGCCCTTGTATGGCTTTGGTATTAAGATAATGCTAGCCTTGTAAAATAAGATAGAAAATATTCCCTCTTTATTAACGTCTGAAGAGTGTAAAGAGAATTTAAATTCATTCTTCTCTAAAAGTTTAACAAAGTTTTCTAGTGAAATCATTTATCCTTAGTTTTTTTTTTAATTGTAAGGAGATTTTTGACTATGGAGGACTGTGAAATGGCTATGCAGCAACCTCCCTCTGTGTTCTCCATCTTCTCTCTCTCTCTCTCTCTTTTTTTTTTTTTTTTTTGGTTTTTGGGCCACACCTGTGACGCTCAGGGGTTACTCTTGGCTATTTGCTCAGAAGTCGCTCCTGGCAGGCACAGGGGACCATATGGGGAACCGGGGGATCGAACTACAGTCCGTCCTAGGTTAGCGCAGGCAAGGCAGGCACCTTACCTCCAGCGCCACCGCCCGGCCCCCTCCATCTTCTTTTTTAATTCACTCTTCACTACACGGCCTAAGGAATTTTGTCCTAACAGATTTTACCACTCTCCCTCTGCAAGAAATTAAAATATGAATGGCTGGAGAGCCACTATCTACTTAATATCTTTGAAGAAAGTTACCTTAAATCTCTTGTAGGTGCTATTGCAAGATTACTGAGCTTAAAAAGCCAGTATATATGTAAAGTGTTCTGGAAATAGCCCAGCACAGGTCCTTGATGAATAATTGCTCCCTAGTAGGTATGCTTATTTTGCATTTTCTTCTTTTACCCTCCATTCTTTATAATCTTTTATGCAAATTGCAATCGTTGTCAATCTCAATCTCTGTGTTTTGTACCTTTGTTTTCCCTTGAATGTCTCCTAATTTCTGTTAAACAGTTTGTTTTCAGTTTCCAGAAATCATCTCAAATATGGTACTTTTCCCCTTGCATTTTTTCACTGTGTTAAAACTTCTTCCTGTTCTAACTCTGTGGAATTTCATAGCACATAGCATATATTGCATCTCCCAGGGGGCTAAAAACTATCTCAAGTTCTGCTCACTTATTTTGTTCCCCAGCATGTGATAATGCTGGCATGCTAGTTTTTTATGTCATACTCACAGTCTCTTCACAATTCTTTTAAAAAATCCTACATCATCATTTTGCCATTAGTCTATTTATTTTGTTTTGTTTTTGAGCTATACCCAGTGCCACTCAGGGTTACTCTTGACTGGGCGCAGAAATCACTCCTGGCAGGTTCAGGTTCAGGTTCAGAAGGATGCTGGAAATTAAACCCAAGTCAGCTACATCCAAGGCAAATGTCCTATCCAATGTGCTATTGCTCCAACCCTCTGCAAATTACGTTTTTAATGATGTAGTTTCCCATGTATTGTAACTCCCACCTCTGATTTCTGTGACATACTCCTCTTATATTTCCACTTAGATCTATATCTAATCTTCACATTTTGTTCATTGTATAACAATTGTCTTTGCAACATGTGAATTAGCATAGCTTTGAAAGTTAATTCCATCCACAACCACTCAAATATGTGATTAGGAATGAGGAAATGCAGTTTATTACTATATCAGAAATCATAAAATCTTCTAGCTTTTTCAGAGTTAGTCCACTCATTTATTCAATATGAACTAAAAGTTATGTGACTTGAGTCTTAAATATTAGTGTATGTTCTTTGTAATTTTAGGTCCACAATACTGTCTAATGGTAGAATTTTATACATAACACATTTCAGCACCACCATCCCTGAGAATGTTCACTTCTCTCCACCATTGTCCTGGTATCTTTCTCCTAACCACCATCCTGATATTTCCTTCTTTTCTTCCTCCCTTTTCTATAAGCTTCCTACTAAAAATCAGTCATTTTTTCCTCTACACGTGGGATGTTTCCAGATTTTGCATTTGTGAAATGTGTTGCAATGAACATAGGAATGCACATAGAAAACATAATAATGAACATAGAAAAGACATACGTCTTTTTTTTTTTTTTGGTTTTTTTTTTTGGTTTTTTGGGCCACACCCAGTGACGCTCAGGGGTTACTCCTGGCTATGCGCTCAGAAGTCACCCCTGGCCTGGGGGACCATATGGGGCACGGGGGATCGAACCACGGTCCGTCCAAGGCTAGCGCGGTAAGGCAGGCACCTTACCTTCAGCGCCACCGCCCAGCCCCAAGACATACGTCTTTTTGAATCCTTTATATTTTACTTTTGGTGGTTGTTGCCAAGAAGTAAAATTTCTGGGTGATATAAGACCGCAATTCTTAGGGCTTTTTTTTGTGTGAGTTATATTGTTTTTCAAAAAGGATAAATAAGACAACATTCCTACCAATAATGAATGAGAATTTCTGCTACCCTATGTTCATACTAGCATTGTGTTTTGTGATATGTACTGATCTCATTGGTAAGAGATAGACTCTCATTTGTTCTCTTGGTTTGTATTTTTCTGATGATAAGTAATACAGAACACATTTTATATATATTTTGTTTGTCTGTAAGTCTTTTTGTTGTTGTTTTGTTTTGGGGCCACACCCAGTGACACTCAGGGGTTACTCTTGGCTATGCTCTCAAAAATCGCTCCTGGCTTGGAGGATCATATGGGATGCCAGGGATCGACCCCAGGTCTGTTCTGGGTCAGCCACATGCAAGGCAAATGCTCTACCACTGTTCTATCGTTCTGGCCCCACATTTTCTTGAGATTTTCTACTGATATTTTATATATCTTGAATATTAACTCAAATTGATATCCAAATAAGTTTTGATCCACCTATCAAAACTGAGAGCTTTGGCATCAATTTTGATACCCAAAATTGATATTTTGATTAGTTTATCTTTGACTCTATTTGCTTGGTCTAACAGCATTGAATTAACAGTTTTCTTATTCTAGTAACATACTCTTTTAATTACTACAGCTGATAGTACTGTTGGAATTTTGGGAAACAGAAGCCTCCCATATTTTCTCCCCAGGATTACTTTGAATAGTTAGAGAGAGAAACGGAGAGGAAGAGGTAGAGAGAGAGTATTGCTCCATATAAATTTCAACAGCATTTAATCTATGTCTTTAAAAATGTTATGAGCATTTTGGCAAGACTGTCATTTTGGCAACAGTAATTCTTCTATTCTATGTGTAGGGGATATGTTTCCATTTCCTTATGTCCTATCTTTTTCTTTTAGTAGTTAATGTTTTATTTATATATCTTCCTCCCCTTTTGCTAAGATGATTCTCAAGTATTGATTTTCAAGGTATAATTGTGAATGCTGTTATTTTATTATTTTTCTCTATAAAATATGTAAAAATGTTATTATTTGCATGGGCCGGAGAGATAGCATAGCGGTAAAGCATTTGCCTTGCACGTGGTCAACACAGGACGACCCTGGATTCGATTTCCAGCATACCATATGGTCTCCTGAACCTGGCAGAAGGGATTTCTGAGCACAAAGCCAGGAGTAACCCCTGAGGAGCACCACCGAGTGTGACCCCAAACAAAAACAAAACGATTTCATTATTTGCATATAAAATCCATAGATTTATGTATTGATTTTGTAGGCTGTAGATCTACTGTGCAAATCAACTGTTTCCAGAACTTTTAGAAGTTTCTAGGGTTTTCTTGCCTAATTGTTATGGCAGCTACTTCCAAAACTATATTGAATCATAGTAATGCATATAAGCAACCTTGTGACTGATCTTAGAAGTAAGGCTACTTGTATTTTGGTTTGCTTTTGCTTTTTTCACTATTGAGTATGATGCTTACTGTGGGATTTAGTAAAGTATTTCATGTTTAAGGAACCTTCTTTCATCCTCATTTTATTGAGTCCAAAATTTATTAATTTCTTATATGTTTTCCCATTTCAAGGCATAAGGTTTTTCAAAGTAATTCCTGGTGATTCTTTGAATTTTTTGGGGTATCTATTATATTGCATTCCCTTTCATACCTGACTTCCTTCCTTTCTTTCTTCCTT
>PVKC010015448.1:0-21424 GCA_004027635.1 Crocidura indochinensis
TCACTAATCTTACTTTAGAGAGAAGGTATCTAATCTTGGGGGGAGTCTTTATTCTTAGAGGGTCTCATCTTAGAGAGGGGGTCCTTTCATCTTTAGAGGGGTCTCTAATCTCAGAGAGGAGGGTCTCTAATTTTACTGTAATGGGGGGGTCTCATTCCACCTGAGAGATAGGGGGGGTCTCATCTTAGAGGAGATAGCCCTAATCCTAGTGAGATGTCTAATTTTACCTTAGGGGGTTTCTAATTTTACTTTAGAGAGAAGGTATCTAATCTTGGAGGGGTCTCTTCTTAGAGGGTCTCATCTTAGAGAGGGGGTCATTTAATCTTTAGAGGGGTCTCTGATCTCAGAGAGGAGGGTCACTAATCTCACCTTAGAGAGAGGTCTTATCCTTAAGAGGATAGCTTTAATTTTAGGGACTGTCTAATTTTAATTTAGGGGTGTTTATTCTCAGTTTAGGAGGTTTCTAGTCTTACCTTAGAGAGGGGGTCTCTAATCTTATTTTAGAGAGATGGTATCTAATCTTGGGGGGTCTTATCTTAGAAATGGGGTCCTTTAATCTTTAGAGGGAGTGTCCAATCTCACCTTAGTAAGGGAGTTTAGAGGTACTTAGAAGGGATAGCTCTAATCTTAGGGAGGAGTCTAATTTTACTTTGGGGGGGGTCTCTAATCTCACTTTAGGAGGTTTCTAGTAGGTATCTAGTCTTAGAGAGGGGTTTCTTTAATCTTAGATTAGCGAGGGGGTGTCTGATCTTACCTGAGAGGGGGTTTCTAATCTCATTTTAAAGAGGGGGTCCCTAATCTTAGAGAAAGGGGTGCTAATCTTACCTTAGAGGGAAGTCAATAATCTCACTTTAGAGAAAGGGGTCTATAATCTTAATTTAGTGGGACCTGAACCCCAAGCCCTGTGACAATGGAGCTGGGGGTGACTTTATGGCCCTGCAGTAGATTTGGCCCTGGGGGGTTTGGGGGGTAAGGGGCCCTGCTTTCTCACATTTCTACTGTCCAACACTTCCCACCAGCCCCCTTGGTGCCCAGGCTAGTTGTAGTGCTTCATTTCAGGCCCCCTGCTGATGGCCTGTCAGCTCTGCTTTGTAGCTCCCTACCCCAGGCAGGGGGTTCTTGACCCCTCTTTGCTCTACTTGACTCACCTCACCCCTCACTACTAACACACTCAGAGGAGTTGGAACCTGGGGAAATATCATGTACCTGTCTAGGTTCTGAGGGTGCTGCAGACAGCTGGATATGGCAGCTCCTCTCTAGGGACCCCATCACCCTACTAATTGCCTTGCCAGACTCTGGTTGCTATTAATGAACCCCATTTCCTGAGCCCTAACATTCTGCCCCCCAATTTCTCCCTCTGCATGTCTCGGTGAAGAAGGTGAAAACATCAAGGGGAAACCACAAAGGTGGTTTTAATGACATATAAAGAAGGTTCGACTCCCCCAGCCCCCCCAAGGTTTGACTTTCCCATGATGTCTCCGTGTCCACTTCTGGGGGTACCCCCACCCAGCATGTACACCATGTTGGTAGTCCCCAGGCCTGACACGGTGATGAAAGGGTTTCTGTTTCTCTCACTGAAAAGCAAAAGTGGGCTTTATAGCCCCCCACCCAAGAGGGCCTTGGCCCCTCCCCACAAACACCGCCTCCAAATCTTACCTGTTGTGGTTCTAACGGAACCAGATTGGTGGAAGTGAAGTGTACACACAGTGTTGGGGTCCTTAGACATCAAAGCATGTTACCCCTCCTGTGTAGCACCCCCAACTCTTAAAATACACCCCAAGAGGCCACACAGGCCAGAGTTAAAAATTAGAGCTAATCTCTCCTTAATGGGGGGCCCCCTCCCCCCTGGGCTGGGAGGACATTTCTGGGGCACCCTTAGTGCCCATAGGAGTGAAGAACATTGGGCTACACTGCACTAATTCTGCCTGGGAGACTCATGGAGACGGTATAAAGGCAGCATAAGTACTGCCAGGGCCTGGTCTGCAGTGCCAGGTGCCTCCCCCGAAACTCCGCCCTTCCCTGACGTCATTTCCTGCCCCCCCCCAATAGAGCTGAGTCCAGTGTCTGCAGGGCCTCTCTGCCCACCTCTGGTACAGTAGCAGACTCAAATCATGCCAGCTTGCCTCAAAGCCAATTCGCTGATCTGCCCTCATGGGCTATGTCCCAGGGGTCAGCTAGGGTTCGAAGCATTTCATCCAGGGCCCCTGCTTTTGCACAGGCCTTCGAGAACAGAATACCATGCTTGGGGGGCGTGCCGCCGCCCCACCCCCAGTGCCAACGGGTGCCATATGACTTCTTCTCTTTTCAATCCCACTGTAGTGAGAAGGCGACGAAAGTGCAGGACATCAAAAACAACCTGAAAGAGGCCATTGAAGTAGGTGCCCCTCCCTGCCCACTCAGCCCCCAAGCACCCCAGGTTGGCTGTCCCCTGACCTCTGCCCCTCCTTTCAGACCATCGTGGCCGCCATGAGCAGCCTGGTGCCCCCAGTGGAGCTGGCCAACCCTGAGAACCAGTTCCGCGTGGATTACATCCTGAGCGTGATGAACGTGCCCAACTTTGACTTCCCTCCCGTAAGCGTGGCCCTGGGGTGGGGTGCGTTGTCTGGGGGGGCTGCTCAGTCTCCCCTGGACCAGCCCAGGAGCATCTTTGAGATGCCACACGGTTTCTCAACCCCACTGATGTTTAGGACAGGGCTAGCTGCCTCGGGAGCTGTGACCTGTTTGCAGAGTCAATAACTGCATCACCATCAGGGCTTTGCAGACCCACTGGTGTGGTCACATTGGACAATTCCCATTCTCACTTAAGTCAGTTGTCCAGTTTTAGGAGGGCAAAGGTCACCCCTTTGTGGCAGCTGTCACGATTCCCTCAGACACGGAGCTGTTAGCAAGATGTGACACTCAGAATGCCCCTTGCCCAGTAGCAAGTGTCTGAAAACACCTAGAAGCCAGGACTGAAGGGCCAGCTCTGGTCTTCAGAAATGGGGGGCACTCCGGCTTGTAGCTGGACCTCCGCTGAACCTTGAAGGATGTTTTCCTAAAAGCAGCCAGCCCCTGACTGCTCTCTGGGGCAAAGGAAACCTTTTCTCCTGGAAAACACACATTTTCGCACATACACACTTTGACCTAAATTGTGGCTCGTCTTTTCGCTCCCATGTGCCCTTCTTGTTGGCGCATTGGGGCACCTTACAGAAGTGCCAGGGAGAAACCCTGCGGGAGACACAGGGCTGCTTTATAAGGCCAGAAGGGAAGAGTTCAGGTGAGTTCCTGAACTCTTCGAAATTTTCATGGGCATTTGTGTTTGTGGACTTGAACTTGAGCCAGGTAGATTTTTTTAGTGTAAATGGGGCACTGGAAGAGAATTCAGATAGTAAATATTTACAACAGGGTCTTTGAGGGTGATTTTAATCCTTTTTTAATAGGAAGAATAAAAGTCACCCCTGTTCAAAGTACAGGTGACACACAATACAACCAACCAACCCATATGCCCTTCAGATCACCCGAAGGGCATATTCTCACCAACTTTTCATCCCCCTCGTACTGAATTCTCACTGGGGGCCAACAATTCCCCAGTCACTGTGTTATTTCGTAAAATTCCAATTTTCCTGGAAGATGTGGGCCCAGCACAGTTGACAAATGAAACTGCTAGTTTTCCCAACGCTGAATCACTCATTGGCATCAGCTGGCTACACAGATGAAAGGGAATCTCTGAGCAGGGCACTGGGCCACCCCGCTAGTTTTTTCTTGCCCCTCTCCTCACTCTCTTGAAGAGACAACCCAGCCCCAGAGACCCTCATGCACAGTAAGAGCCGGGGCAGGAATAAATTTTTCCAAATTAGACAGCACCCACAGGGGCCAAAAAACCTTTCGATGTCTTGGACTCGCCCCGGGGCCCATCCACAGTGAGGTGGGTGTTCTCGCCTGCACCCCCTTTCCTCAGTCTCCCTCCTGCGCTCACTTTTCAGGAATTCTACGAGCATGCCAAGGCTCTGTGGGAGGATGAGGGCGTTCGTGCCTGCTATGAGCGCTCCAATGAGTACCAGCTGATCGACTGTGCTCAGTAGTAAGTACCTCCTGCCCATCCCCGTCCCCCCCCACCAACACCCCAACTTCCAGCCTGTCCTCTGCTAGGGACCCCAGGGCTCAGAAGTTCATCTCACCTCTACTTCGCAAGTTTTAGTCTGATTGATTTATAATGGAAGGCCCAGAATTTTACTTCTTTGTGGCACAGTGATACTATTTCCTATGAAAGCCTCTTGGAGGTCGACAGTAATTAGGCGTTAGAAAGTGGTGCTTCAAATTTATTAGCTTCTAATTTATTAGTTACTAATTGCATTAACCTCAGAGTACTGTTTGAGGGCTAAGGCAGTTAGTTGGCACACTTGGGCAGAATGGCCAGCACCTTTGATTTGGAAGAGCTAAAGGTGTGACTTTGGCTTATGGCCCCTGGGTAGAGCTGCTCCCCCCCTTGTTTGGCTATCTTTGCTGGGAGGTGAAGGCCTGGGGAACCCCAAAGCTGAGGCACTTCAGTCAGTTGGTGAGTCTTTATAGCAGAAAGGGATGGAGCATGAACTCCAAATCCTGGTGCCCACCGGTAGACCACCACCTGTAAGTTTTAGGAGTCACCCACACAGCCATTTCACAGCCTCCTCTGGTCTCAAGGCTCAGGAAAAAGGGTCCCCACCCCCAGCCTGCTCTAACCAACTCCTTGATAGCCTCCAAAGTTTGAACAAAAAGCTGAGAGTGCTAATTATAGTTCCCGCAAAACAAATGGAAATCCTGGAATTGTTTGCATTTTGTGTTTTGGAACTGAGTCAGAAATGCAGGTACAGGATTCAGAGAAGCCTTCACCAGTCCCAGACTGGGGAAGAGGGGGGGGGTTTGGGGGTGACAAATGAACTCATCCCCTCCATTTCTTTTCACTTTAAACGATGGGGGGGAAAAAAAACAAATTTTTCACTCCTGCAACTCTGAAAATGGCCACCTTGGCAGAGTTCTGGAAAGTTTCGAAGACACTTGGAGGGAGAGGGAAGAAGAAGAAAAAAAAACAAGACCAAACTTCAGACTTTTAGCAAGGACTTTCCCTGGCAGGCTGGGGAGGCCCCTCCTCGCCTTGCACCCCCTGAGCCAGCTCTCCCCCCACTTTTCCCCACTACACCTTCTAGTGCACAGACTGGGTCTTGGCCCTGTCTTAAGCTCCTATTTTTATTTGTTGAGCCGGGCTTTGGTTGGCCCGGCTCCAGATGTCTCTCTCATAAGATTTGGTGCCGAGGAACTATTTATAGTGCTGTGGTTCAGTCACCATGGGGACAGGCTGGAGGCCGGCTGCTGGAGGGCTATTTCGGGGCCCTGCTGTAATGTAAGCCTGCCTGATTGGGCAAGTTCGTGGATCCTCTGAGCCAAACTCACAAAACTTGTGAAAAGGAAGGGGTGTGAGAGAGTGTGTGTGTGTATGTGTGTGTGTGTGTGTGTAACTTATAGAATGTCTTTAAATAAACTTTGCTTCCTTTAGGGTTGCTCAGCTAGTGGCCACCCCCCTAAAAGAAATGGCCAAATTTTAACTCTTTTTCCACCCACCCACCCCCAGAAATACTGGGTTTCCTATTGTTAAATGAATCCACACTCTTTGTTCCCAAAGTTTCTCTCTCTCTCTTCCCCCTGCCCTAGGACAGCTACAGAAAGGGAGTAAAGAGATTTTATAGGGGTCTCCTAAGGTAGAGGGAGGGCTAGAAGTCTCAATTTTGAGGCCTTTTCTTCAGAAACTCTAAAGTTCTGTGTCCAGAGTGCCTTTAATTTCATGGAACAAATCAGACCTCAGGGGCCTGGGTGCTTACTTCCCGTTTAGGGTGGCAAAACGGGCCCTTCATGTGCCCATCTCAATGAGATGTTCCCCTCAATAAGAGAATGTTAAGGGGCTCAAAGTTTGGGACCTTGCTGAAGTCACGTTAGGAAACAAGGCTGAGAAGGAAACTCAACCAATGGATTCAGAATTTTTTTAGTTTTCACTTTCTTCCTAACCCCCCAGGGTCAGTGCTGCTGGCCTTGGCCAGTGACTACCCTATGCCCTTCTTTTCCCTCAGCTTCCTGGACAAGATTGATGTGATCAAGCAGGCCGACTACGTGCCTAGCGACCAGGTGAGCACTAAAGACCCCAGCTGGAACCTTTTTGTGGACTCTGGGTGGGTTTAGGGGGACCCACTGATCCCGGATTTTATTGCTCTTGCAGGACCTGCTTCGCTGCCGCGTCCTGACCTCTGGAATCTTCGAGACCAAGTTCCAGGTGGACAAAGTGAACTTCCAGTAAGTAGAATCCAAGGGGGAGGGCGGGTGCAGGAATTGGGGGGCAACTTCAGAGCCTGACCCACTGCTTTCTCCCCCCCCCCCAGCATGTTCGATGTGGGCGGCCAGCGTGATGAGCGCCGCAAGTGGATCCAGTGCTTCAATGGTAGGTGCCAGGGTTTTTGGGGGTGGACCTCTTGCTGGATGCCCGTCACGACGATTCCTAACCCAGCCCCCACTCTCCTGGCACCCCAGATGTGACTGCCATCATCTTCGTGGTGGCCAGCAGCAGCTACAACATGGTCATTCGGGAGGACAACCAGACCAACCGCCTGCAGGAGGCACTGAACCTCTTCAAGAGCATCTGGAACAACAGGTGGGTGTGGGGACCCCAACCTAGAGAAGAAGCCTGAGTCCCCCCTTCCACAGGCTGATCCCAGGTTGACCGCTCCCCTGTGCCTCTCCACAGATGGCTGCGCACCATCTCTGTGATTCTCTTCCTCAACAAGCAAGACCTGCTTGCTGAGAAGGTCCTCGCTGGGAAATCAAAAATTGAGGACTACTTTCCAGAATTTGCTCGCTACACTACTCCTGAGGATGGTACGTCTGGGCCCTGGGAGGGGATCATAGGGGTGCTTGATTCTGGCTCCTTCGGGCCTGTGACTTCTTCCCACCAATGACCCCACTTTTCTGTCCTCTCTGCAGCTACTCCAGAGCCCGGCGAGGACCCTCGCGTGACTCGGGCCAAGTACTTTATCCGGGATGAATTCCTGGTGAGTAGGGGCCCCGGGTTGACTTTAGGCCTCACTCTTTAGAGACCACCCCCATGGATGCCCTTCTCCTGGGCTTGCTATTCTGCTCCCTAGCCCTATAGCTGGTTACTAAAGGACATGGTGGCCGTTGTGTGACCACCTATGCCTGTTGTGTTTGTGTCTGTCACAGAGAATCAGCACTGCTAGTGGAGATGGGCGCCACTATTGCTACCCACACTTTACCTGCGCTGTGGACACTGAGAACATCCGCCGTGTGTTCAACGACTGCCGCGACATCATCCAGCGCATGCACCTCCGTCAGTACGAGCTGCTCTAAGAAGGGAACCCCAAATTTAAAGAGAGCCTTAAGCACAATTAAGAGTGAAACTTTAAATGTACACGCAGTTAATCACCCACCATAGGGCATGATTAACCAAGCAACCTTTCCTGACCCCCGAAAGTGATTTTTGCGAAACCCCCTTCTTCCCTTGCGCTTGCTGAAATATTCCAAATTTAGAAAGCTTAAGGCGGCCTATGAGATAAAGAAAAAGAAAATAAAAGGCCACAAATGTTCCCTCTCTCTTTCAGTAAAATAAGTCAATAAAGCAGCAAACAGAAATAAAAGAAATGAAATAAATGAAACTAAAATGAAACTAAATGAAACGAAATGAATATTGTCTTGTGAAGCATTAAAAAATCAAATAAAAATTCAATGTGAGCAAAGAATTTGCCTCTAGTGAGTGATTTGGGGTTCCCTGTTGCTCCCTATATACCCACGGCATCAAGATGGGCAGGAGAAGGAGGGTGGGAGACCCTGATGGAGGGGACAGTTCAATTTCCAAGGGTCCCCATTGCTCCCTATTTGCCCATGGCATCAAGATGGGCAGGAGAAGGAGGGTGGGAGACCCTGGTGGTGGGGGGAGACAGTTCAACTTCCAAGAGTTCCCCGTTGCTCCTGTTTACCCATAGCATCAAAATGAGCAGGAGGAGGGTGGGAGACCCTGGTTTGGGGTACAGTTCAGTTCCCAAGATCTCCTTTAAAAGTCCACCCCCATCATCTGGGTCCCTCGTCTTCTGCACTGTGCCACAGTCAACCACATGGGCCCATCCCAGAATCCTCCCCTTTGGATCACTGTCCCCCTTCATACCCCCAAGCACTGACCTGTGGGTATTGACCCACATCAGAGCCCTTATTCCATTGCTCAACATTAAGATGTGGGAGAAATTTGTCTTGTCTTGGGGTCTCACTCAAAGGTACTCAGACCTGACTCCTGGCAGTACTTGGGGCCATATGGGATACATGGGATCAAACCTACTTACACTGAGTCCTACCTGTACTATTGTTTCTGTCCCAGGTGGGAGGAAATTAGAGGTTCAAATCAAGGGAAAGTGGATTATGCAAGAAATAATAGTGTATACATATATCCATCATGAACACTATCTTACAGTCTTGTTTGTTTTAAGAAATCTGGAGGGAATAATTAGAACTATCAAGGGGGAAAATAAAGATTGTGTTCAGTTGGTTAGCCATTTTTTGGGAAAAAAAATCACCTCAATCCCTACCTCATCCCATATACCTAAGTGAATGATAAAGATTGGTTATATGGGTTTATTTAAAAGAAGCTTGTCAAATAAGTTTATAGCTACCAACTTGATATAATGTGTTTCTAAACATGAGCTAAGACACCCCTAACTCTGAAAAAGGGTGGAGAACCATATAAAAATCAAAGCCACATAAAACAGTACACATATTGGGCCCGGGAGATAGCATGGAGGTAAGGCATTTGCCTTTCATGCAAAAGGTCATCGGTTCGAATCCCGGTGCCCCATATGGTCCCCCGTGCCTGCCAGGAGCAATTTCTGAGCATGGAGCCAGGAGTAACCCCTGAGCACTGCCAGGTGTGACCCAAAAACTACAAAAAAAAATACACATATAGATAGAGATTGGATAAAAAAAAATCAACCAAGAGTTGGAGTGCTTATAAGAGTCAGCCACACCAAAAAAGGCAAAGTACTTGGAAATGGACAGAAAATTGTAGAGACTTAAACATGACTAGGACGAAGTTCTGCTGGGGTAAGGGGTGGTCATCAGCTGTCATGGACCCTACATCAGAAAACCAACCATGGTGGACAGTACTTAAACTTCATGTCCATTTGGTCTCCCATGTAACTTCACCCCGAGCAACTTCCAAAAGAGGTGGGAGAAAGAGACCAGTGTCAACCATGGTGTCCTCTAACCGGACCAAATGTCACAGATCAAACTGAGTCTGTAATTCAGAACGCATAAAGAAATTCCATTCAAATAAACTATCTGACACAGCTCACCAGATAGCAATGAAATGAGTCTCAGAGAGGGCAGCAGAACATAGATTCACTGTCTCCAAACTTTCTTGATTCCTTCCAAAATGATTGCCTACGCACTACATCCTCCCACACAGTGATTCTGGAATCTTCTCAGGATTCTCTTCCAAAATGGCTGTCTATATGCTACATCATCCCACACAGTCATTCTAGAATCTTTGAAGATTCTTTTCCAAAATGGCCACCTACATGTTCCTCTCTCCAATACACTAATTCCACAAAATTCTCTATATTAGTTTTACAAAATGGCTGCCTGTAGATCCCTCTCCCCATTGCAGTATTTCTAGAATATTTTCTAAATAAAGTTCCAAAATGGCTGCCTGAACACCCTTTCTATCCCACATAGTAGTCATGGAATCACCCTGAATAAACTCTTCCAAAATGGCTGCCTTAATGTCCCACCTTCCAACATCATAGCTACCATTTTGTTTTCCAAAATGGCTGCCTTAATGTCCCACCTTCCAACATCATAACTACCATTTTGTTTTCCAAAATGGTTGCCTGCATGTTTCTTCCTTCTATGTTATAATTCTGGGATCTCCTTCTGAATATCCTTTTCCAAAATAGTCATCTAGCTACTCATCCCTTCAACACAATAATAATGCAACTATCTCTATGTTATTTGTTCCCAAGATGGCCACCTCTATTTTTGTCCCTCCAACAAGGTAATAATGGGATCAAACTTGAGACAGTTCTTCTAAAATGTCCTTCTGGAACCTTTGCTGAGGTATCTCTCCAATACCGGATTATTTACTGGATAATCTCTACCAAGATGGTACCTATATGTTTCTCTAGGACCAACCCTAAATAACCTCATCTAAATTGCACCCTCACAGAAATTCTGAAAACTGCTCTGACTAATTTCTTCCAAGAAAATTTTTGTATGTCCTTCTATCACTGGTTAAATAGTTCTGCTACCATTTCTGAATAATCACCCCAGCTGGCTGTCTATATGTTTCTTCTCCCATATTGTAATTATGGACCCTCTGTAAATAATCTTTTACAAATAGCTTTCTGAAACCTATCATCCACCAGTAATAATGGAACCTTCTTTATAGAATGCCATCTCAAATGACCAATCTAAAATAGCCCTCTTACCTACATAATTAATCTGGTACTCTGAATCTCTTCCCACATGGAAGCCAGTAAAATTAGTATATCTCCCTTGGTACATGAATTCTAGAAATTCTCTGTGAATAATTGTAAACTAAATCCCCAGGCAAATTTGAAATCACCCCACATGTTGTAGTTTTGCCCCCAGGCAGACAGGTCAGATAGAGGTAGCCATGAAGGATTAATAGACCAAGCCAGTCAGGAAAGAATCATGGAGGCAGTCACCTCGTAGTCTCTCAGAGTGTCAAACCAAACTGCTCTTTATTCTCAGTACCAATTCAACGGGGTGGGGGAGGGTGGAGTAAAATTCAGATGGATGTTTACAAATCAAAGGGGTAGGTGAAAAGGAAAGAGGAAGTTGGGGTTTGGGTAAATAACTGGAAGTCCTAGAGGTCCTCTTACAAGTAATGTCTTCCAAGTTGACTGCCTTTATGTCCCTCTCATCTACAGAATAATTCTGAAATATTGTTTGAGTAATGTCCTACAAAGTGATCAACCATATAGCACTTGCATCACATAATAATTTTGGAACTTGGGGCCGGCGAGGTGGCTCTAGAGGTAAGGTGTCTGCCTTGCAAGCACTAGCCAAGGAAGGACTTCGGTTTGATCCCCTGGCGTCCCATATGGTCCCCCCAAGCCAGGGGCAATTTCTGAGCACTTAGCCAGGAGTAACCCCTGAGCATCAAACGGGACTGGCCCGAAAAAACAATAATAATAATAATAATAGTAATAATAATAATACTAATTTTGGAACTTATGTCTAATGTCTCTTTCTTTTTTTGTTGTTTTGTTTTATTTTGTTTTTGGGTCACATCCGACAGCGCTCAGAGTTTCCTGAGCTTCACGCTCAGAAATCGCTCCTGGCAGGTTCAGGGGACCATATGGGATGCCGGGATTCGAACCACTGTCCTTCTGCATGAAAGGCAAATGCCCCACCTCATACTAGCTCTCCGGTCCCTAATGATCTCTTTCAGTATGGCTGCTGGCATACCTCTCTGGAAACTTGTCAGAATAAAATCATTAATCCTCCCAAGGTAGCAGGCTATAAGCTCTTCCCTACCACAGCCATTCTATGAATAGTCTGAATAAATTTTGCAGCCATTTTAACAAGTAAATTGAGAACAAATGGAGGGAAGATGGGATTCAAATGCAGGTAGTCAAAGCTCTCTGCCTACTTGACTATCTGGTCTTCTGGATTCTATAGACAGAAGAGGAGGAAAGTCTATGGTTTTTCAGGAATGTGTGTTGTCAAGGGACAATTATAAACAACACCAATGACAACAACAGAATGAACATTAAGTGGCCATAGTGATAGCACTGCAGAGAGAGAGTATTTTCCTTGTATACAGTCAACTTGAGTTTGATCCCTGGCATCCCATATGGTCCTCTGAGCCCACCAGGAGTGATTCCTGAGCACAGATCCAGGAGTAATTCCTAAGTGCCACCAGGTGTGACCCAAAAATAAAGCAAAACAAAAACAAAACATAAAACTAACATTAAGTATTATCAAAATTCATCCCAGAGATGATGAAAACTAAAAAAAAAAAATGTCATCAAGCCAGTTAGAGAATACTGTAACCAAAAGGTTTAAGACTGCAGAAAAGGAAAAAAATCATGTGGGGAGCTTTAGGGATATCAATAAATACCTATGTGGTTTTTTTTTTACTTATATGGTAATTAATAAATATATTTCACTTGAGAAAATTCATTGAACTGTAGTTCACTCACCTATAATTGAGTAGAGAAATATATTAGAGTAGAAATTAAAATTTTAAAAACAAAAACATTTTACTAAAGTTTAAGCAAAATTTTTCTTTCATTTTTAAATGGGGATTGGCACCAGGTCCTGGTAGGCTTATAAGTGAATTCTAACTTTATTTTATTTTAGATTTTGTTTTGTTTTTGTTTTTTTGTTTAGATCATATCAGGTGATGTTTAGATGCTAGTCATGGCTCTGCACTGAGAAATTACTCCTTGCAGTGCTCCAGGGACCATCTGGGATGCTGGGAATTGAATCCAGGTAGGCTAAGGGCAAGACAAACACCCTATCACTCTGGACCCTTGAATTCTACCTTAAAAAGTCAATAAAATTGTTTGACATTAATTACAATATGGATTAGAAAGACTATTTTATCCTGTGTCAAACAGAAAAATATTACTGAGAATATGCTATTATTCTGCACCATTTCACTTAAAGTCTCAGTTTCTAAGAACCTACTGGCATTAAGTAAGCTGAGCACTTACTATATAACTAAAGGAAAATGCAAAAGTATTTTTATGAAACAAGTACACACTAATTCTAAAACATACCAAATGGCATCCCAAAATTGAACTGTGAACCAATCTCACTTATAAATATTAATATAAAATAGTTAAAACAGAAGAAAATATTATTCAATATTATATTTTAAAAATACTTTGTGCCTAGGTGATATTTATTCTGATTTCAAGGTTAGTTCAAAATTAGATCAACAATATAGCCAAAACTTAATTTTATTATTTATCTAATAAAATATGCTGATGACAATTTTAATAGAATGACCATATAGCACATATGTACATACATATGGTCTCCTGAGCATGCCAGGAGTGATTTCTGAGTGCAGAGACAGGATTAATCCCTGAGCAACACTGGGTGTGGCCCAAAAACAAACAAATATTATGGTATGTAGTTCTAAAGGTACATATATGATTGGGTTGGGGGCAGGGAGCAGAACTGAGAATATTTATAGTGATAAATACCTCTTTCATATTAAAAGAGGAAAGGCATCAAATAAGTTGGCTTTTTGTCCCAAACAAGCATAAAAAGAAAAATAAAAACTCACAGTAAAAGGGAAAAAATATTCAATACTAGAGTAGAAATAAATGAAAATTTTAATAGTGATAAAAATTAAGCTAAGAGACTTTGGGGGGAATTGGGTCAAACTCAGTAGTCCCACATGCTACTCTCTTCTCTCTGCTTAGAGGTCACTGTTGGTAGTACATGGGGACCATATTCAGTGTGGTGTTAGAGATAGTATTAGAAAAGCATTTATCTCTATAGCCAAGAGCTTTATTTTTATTTATTTATTTTACTATTATTATTATTATTATTATTATTTGGTTTTGGGGTCACACTCAGCAGTGCTCAGGGGTTACTCCTGGCTCTGTGCTTAGAAATCACTCCTAGCAGGCACAGAGGACCATATGGGATGCTAGAATTCAAACCATCATCTATCCTGGATCAGCTGCTTGCAAGGCAAACGCCTTACCACTGTGCTATCCTCTGTCCAAAGAGGTTTGTTTTTAATGACAAAAAAATAAACAATGGGGCCCGAGAGATAGCACAGCAGCCTTTGCCTTGCAAGCAGCCGATCCAGGACCAAAGGTGGTTGGTTCAAATCCCAGTGTCCCATATGGTCCCCCGTGCCTGCCAGGAGCTATTTCTGAGCAGACAGCCAGGAGTACCCCCTGAGCACTGCTGGGTGTGGCCCAAAAACCAAAATAAATAAATAAATAATCAATCCTTACCTAAATTTGAAAAAAGTGGAGAAAAGATTAAAATACAAGCAGAAATTTCCAAGGAGTTATTGCAACAGGTGACTCAATAATAAAAATCACAAGAAATTAGCGTAAATAATTGTAGGCTATAGTCAGAACACCTAGATAAAATTCCTATGCAAATTAAATTAAGATGGATAGAAAGCCTAAGAGGAACAATACAGAAAAGGAATTTGAATTAGTAATCAAAATTCTTCCAACGAAAAAGTCCAGGGCCAGATGTAGACTTTATGTTGAATCAATACCAATTTTTCTTATACATTCCAATAATAGATTAGCGAATGCTTCTAAATTTATTGCATGAGGCTGGCAACACCCTGACAGAAAAGACAAAGGCAACAGAAAAACTACAGGCTAATATCCTTAAAGAACACAGATGAACGTTTTTCAACAAAATACTAACAAACACAATTTGTTGACATATGAAAAGGATCACAGCAGGACCCATTGGGATTGTTCTCCAGGATGCAAAGACAGTTCAAAATATATAATTGCAAAAGTGAGATGTAAAATCACGTGATCATTTCAACAGACATAACAAACATTTGAGGGGCAGGAGCAATAGTACAGTAGGGAGGGCATTTGCCTTGCACACAGCTGACCTGGGTTCAATCCTCGTCATCCCATATGGTTTCATGAACCCCTCTAAGAATGATCCTTGAATACTGAACCCTGAGCATCAAGTGTGGCCCAAAAACAAAAGAAAAGGAAAAGCATTTGACGATCTTCATTCATTATAAAAAAAATTCTTAATAGAGTAGAAAGAAAAGGAACATATCTCACCACAATAAAGCACATATATAAAAAGTCTTCAGCCAAAACCATGCTCAGTGCTGAAAAACAAAAACCCCTGTTTTGTAAAATCAGCCATAAGACAAGATGTTCACTCTTGCTATTTCTAGCCAACCTGGTTCTAGAAGTCATTGCTTGCACAATTAGAAAAGAATATAAAATGAGAAAGGAAGAAGTAAGATCATCTATTTGCTGATAATATATCATAAAATGTAGAAAACTCATACATATCTTGTTTTGTTTTGTTTTTGGGGTCACACCTGGTAATGCTCGGGGATCACTCCCAGTGGACTCAGAGGATCCTATGGATGCAGGAAAACAAATCCAGATGGCCACATGCAAGGTAAACGCCCTATACAATGTACTATCTCTCTGGCCTATATATTTAGAAATCTCTAGATGCAACAACAAAAGCCATTAATATATCTCCAGGGAGCCTTGGAGCCTGGCCAGGCCTCTGTCCTTCCAGATGCCCCTGACAGCCACGCCCACAATCCAGAGCCTTCCTCTTTGTCTGAGCAATCAGCCAACACGGTAGACTCTTGTAACTCTCAGTAGAGAGGCCCAATGAATAGGAAAAACTCATGGCCTTGCAGCTGATGGCATTGGGGGCTTTCAGAAGATCCTTATGAACCTCCATTATCACAAATAAGCACATCAACCCAGCACTTGATGCTTTCAAGTTGTGGACCATAAGTTGTGGACTTTTCAGCCATGTGCCACTCCGTAATTTTAATTTTGATTTCCCAGTAAAAATACAGAAAATATTAAGTAACTTAATTCTTAACTTATTTTACAAAGGGGCAGGCTTTGAGGAGGTTAGGAAATTGGTGACCAATTTAGAGGGAACTTTACATTCATATAGACTATTGAATACCTTAAATAACTGAATTACGAACAATGCTGTAAAACTCATTGTCTAAAATTAAGAAATTTGATTTTTTTTAAAAAAGCATCAAAACCAGTCAAATGAATTCAGTGACGATGCAAATTAAAATAAAAACCCAACAGGCAGGGCTGGAGAGTTAGCACAGTGGTGGGGTGTTTGCCTTGTATGCAGAAGGATAGTGGTGATTCGAATACTGGCATCCCAGAGGGTCCCTCGAGCCTGCCAGAAGCAATTTCTGAGCTCAGGGCCAGGAGTAGCCTCTGAGCACTGCTGGGTGTGACCCAAACAAAACAAAGCAAACGAAAACAACAACATGCTTAGTCAGCCATATTTTGAAAAGTGGCCAAAGTTGTCTAAGGAAGATAAGAAAACAATCCTCGGCAGAGCAGTGGTGCAGCGGTCAGGCATTTGCCTTGCACGTGTCTGATCTAGGATGGACCATCAATTTAATCCCCAGGAGCTCCATATGGTCTCCCAAGCCAGGAGCGATTTCTGTGTGCATAGCTAGGAGTAACCCCTGAGCATTACCGGGTGTGGCCCCAAAACAAAACAAAACAAACAAACAAACAAAAGGCAAAAAGAAAAAAAATTCCATTATAATAGCGATAAATGGAATAAAACACTTATGAATTCATTTAACCAGAGAAGTGAAAGACCTGTGGGCTGAAAACTATAAAAAAAAAGTTAATAAAGGAAATGTTTATAAAGATGCAGATAAATTAAAATAATCCCTATGCATGGATTGAAAGAATGAATACTGTCAAAATATTTATATGAGTGGGGGATAGAATTCGAAGGTCTAGGCAATGCTCCTGGTATGCACACAGCCTCAAGTTTAATCCCTGGTAGTACCTGACCCTCAAGCACCACTGAGTATAGTTCCAGTAGTCCTCAAACCAGTAAGGAGCCACAAAAGCAAACCAATAAAAAGTCCATGCAACTCAAAGTGCAATGTAGACTCAAAAATTCTATTAATCAATGTCAATCTTTATAGAAATTAAGAAAATACACAAAGTCATATGGAACCACAAAAACTCCTGAATAGGAAGTCAGAGTGATAACATAGTGGTAGGGTATTTGCTTTGCATGTCGGTGACCTGGCACAGACCCAGGTTCGATTCCTGACATTCCATATGATATTGAGCTTGACAGGAGTGATTTCTGAGTGCAAACGCAGGAGTAACCCGTGAGTACCAACGGGTGTGGCTCAAAAACCAAGACAAAACAAACAAACAAACAAACAAAAACTTTTTGAATAAGGACCTAGTCTTTAGCAATCTGAACTGGGATGGGCCTATTATACTGGCAGGTCAGGGGGCAAAGGGTGGTGGGATGGGATGCATTTTGTGAACTTTGATGGCTGGAGGTCAACACTGGTGGTGGGAATGACCCGGAGTTACTGTATATCGGATATGAAGGACTTTGTAGATCACAATTGTTTTAATAAAATAAAGTTAAAAATAAAATTAAAAAAATCCCTCCTGAATAGTCAAAGCAATCTTTGCATTGCTGCTGTTTATTTTGGGAGTTATGCCCAGTGGTTGAGTCCAGCGCAGTGCTCAGGGGTCATTTCTTGCAGGATTCGGGGCCCATGAAATGTGGGGGGTGAACCAGGGCTCCAGCACTTACAACTAATTTCCTGGAAGGTCATCTTAAGCCACAACATAACAGGTGGTGGTAGCATGTTCATGGTTCAAAAATACATCCAATTTTTAAAATAAATTTTGGGCCATATTCATTGGCACTCAGGGGTCAACTCAGAAATTACTCTTGTCAGGCTCAGATACCATATGGAATACCAGGGATCAAATCTAGTTAGCAGCATGTGCAAGGTAAATGCCTTCCTTAATGTGTTATTGCTCTGGCCCAGAATAAAAGGTATTTTGGTTACCTAACAATATACATATAGTGGCTGGAGTGAT
This sequence comes from Crocidura indochinensis, assembly GCA_004027635.1. Lineage (NCBI taxonomy): Eukaryota > Metazoa > Chordata > Mammalia > Eulipotyphla > Soricidae > Crocidura > Crocidura indochinensis. The sequence goes on from PVKC010015448.1 coordinate 17,646, forward strand.
AGCACAGCAGGGAGAGTGCTTGCTTTGCACAATCCCTGGCATCCCATATGATTCCCTAAGCCCCATCAGAAATGATTTATTTCTGTTTGTTTGTTTTTGGGTCACACCAAGCGGTGCTCAGGGGTTACTCCTGGCTCTGCACTCAGAAATGCTCCTGGTAAGCTCTGGGGACCATATGGGATGCCGGGATTCAAACCATCCATCCTGGACCAGCTGTTTGCAAGGCAAATGCCTGACCACTGTGCTATCTCTCTGGTCCCCAGAAGTGATTTTTTTTTTTGGTTTTTGGGTCACACCCGGCAGTGCTCAGGGGTTACTCCTGGCTCCATGCTCAGAAATTGCTCCTGGCAGGCACGGGGGACCATATGGGGCACCAGGATTCGAACCGATGACCTTTTGCATGAAAGGCAAACGCTTTTACCTCCATGCTATCTCCCGGGCCCCCAGAAGTGATTTTTTTTAAGATTATAAACATATGAGATAATTCACTTTATTTTATTTATTTATTTATTTATTTATTTTGGTTTTTGGGCCACACCCGGTGATGCTCAGGGGTTACTGGCTATTCACTCAGAAGTCGCTCCTGGCAGGCACGGGGGACCATATGGGGAACCGGGGGATCGAACCGCGGTCCGTCCTAGGTTAGCGCAGGCACCTTACCTCCAGCGCCACCGTCCGGCCCCTATTTTATTTTATTTTTAAATTTTATCTTATTGAAGCCATTGTGATCTACAGACTCCTTCATGGTTGAATTTCAGATATTCAGTGAGTCAGGGCCCTACCTACCACCAGTGTCAATCTCCCTCCACCAATGGTTCCAGAGTGCAGCCTATTCCATCACCCTTTGCCCCCTGGCCTGCCAGTAGAACAGGTCCCTTTAAGTTTAGATGGTTAAAGTTTAGGTCAGAAGTCATTTTTGAGTGCAAAATCAGGAGTCACCCTTAAGCACTGTCAGACATGGCCCTAAAACTTTAACACCAACAACAAAACAAAACAAAAAAGAACCCCAAACCCCAAAACAATGAGCACATAGACTTGTTGAACAGAATCTAGGGCTCCCAAAAATATGGCCTTTGGGTCTTATGGTCAATTGGTCTTTAACAACAATATTGAGAAAATATACAATAAGTAAAAGATGGCATCCTCAATCATCGATAATCGATACACAAAAAACTAGATATCCAAAGGAGATGTTGGACTTGGTTCTCACATCACATACAAAAACATAGGGAAAGGCGTTCTTGATACTGGCCTGGATGAGTGTTTTGTTTTGCAAATGACATTGAAAGTGGGTAACAGAAGCAGAAAAGATTAGCTGGACTGTGGTCAATTAGTTTTTGTATACCAGCAAGACTCACCAACACTGGGAAAAGGCAACCCATGGAAATAGAGAATTCTGTAACAATTTTGACAAGGAATTTTTATCCAAAATAGATGGGGAATTCATACAATTCAAAGTAAACAACTCAACAGTAAAACAAATGAAACCCCCGATTTTAAAATGAGCCAGAGGGCCCGGAGAGATAGCACAACGGCGTTTGCCTTGCAAGCAGCTGATCCAGGACCAAAGGTGGTTGGTTCGAATCCCTGTGTCCCATATGATCCCCCGTGCCTGCCAGGAGCTATTTCTGAGCAGACAGCCAGGAGTAAACCCTGAGCACCGCCGGGTGTTGCCCAAAACACAAAAAAATTAAAAAATAAAATAAAATGAGCAAGAGGGAGTGAAGAGATAGTACAGCAGACAGGGCCCTTCCCTAGCACATGGCTGACCCAAGTTTGATACCCGACACCCGATCTGCGCCACCAGGAATGATTCCTGAGTGCAGAGCCAGAAGCATCTCAGGGTGTGGCCACAATTCTACACCAAACAAACAAAAAGGAGTCAATATTTGCACTGACAATTCTGAGAAAAGGCATATAAATGGCCAACAAACCTATGAACACACAGTCAATATCATAAACCATTAGAGAACTACATGCCCAAACCACGTATACCTCACACCTATAGGAATGAATTATCAATAATAAAAAAAAAATCAAGAGTGCAGGCAGGCATGAGGAGAAAAAGAGAATTCTTATTAAGTTGGTGGGAATTCTTGTTGGGAATGTAGAATGTTACAGCTATATGGAAAACCATTGAAAATCCCCACACACAATGGAAAAGGGAAAGGGATAAAATAGAAATAGAGAGAGAAAAAGAAAAAAGGAAAGAGAAGGAAGGAGGTAGGGAAGGAAGGAAGAAAAGAAGGAAGGAAGGAAGGAAGGAAGGAAGGAAGGAAGGAAGGAAGGAAGGAAGGAAGGAAGGAAGGAAGGAAGGAAAGAAGGAAGAAACGAAGGTGGAAGGAAAGAGAAGGATAAAGGAAGGAGGGAAGGAAGGAAAGAAGGAAGGAAGGAAGGTAGGAAAATTACCTCAAGACTCAATATATCCACTACATATTCTGAAGGAAATGTGATCAACATTTGAGGAACTGTCTCAGCTCTACCTTATTGCTTGCAGCATTATTTATCATGGCCAATGTACGGCAGCAATCTAATGTATGTCTGTGACTATATGGATAATGAAAATGGAGTAACACATGTGGCATAAACATATATATAGATACATACTCAAAAAGAAAACTCCGGGGGCAAGAGCAATAGTACATCTGGGAGGATGTTTGCCTTGCATATGATCCCCTGGCATTCCATATGATCCCCCCCAAACCTGACAGGAGTAATTTCTGAGTGCAGAGCCAGGAGTAACTCCTGAGCGCCACTGGGTGTGCCCTTACCCCTCCCTCCAAATTCTGCCATTGGTGCCAACGTAGAAGAAGCTGGGTCCACTAAAAAAAATCCATCACAAAAGCAAATTCTGGACCCATCAGGTTGGGGCTTGGTTTGCCTGAAGCGAACTCTGGTTTGAACCCAGGAGTGTCATGTGGCCTTTTTCAGAGCATCATATGAAATGATCCCTGAGCACAGAGCCAGGAGTAAGTAAACCCTGAGCCATTGCTGGGGGTGGCTCAAAAATAAAGAAAAAAGAAGATAACATTTCTATCATCTCTCTTCCTAAACAATCAGAGATTCAAACTTGTGGAAATAGAGAAAGGAACAGAAGTTGGCAGCCCTAGTGGGATGGGGAACGGGAAGATGAGGGTCCAGGGTTCAAAATTGTAGTCAAAGTTTGTTTAAACCTGGACAGGACAGCAGTATATTACTAATGCTGTGGCATATCCTGGAAAATTAAATAAGAGGCTAGTGTTTTTTGGTGTTTTTTTGTTGTTGTTTTGGTTTGGTTTTGGGGACACACCCAATGATGCTCAGGGGTTACTCCTGCTTTGTGCTCAGAAATCGCTCCTGGCTTGGGGGACCATATGGGACCCCGGGGGATCGAACTGTGGTCTGTCCTAGGCCAGCATCGGCAAGACTGACACCTTACCGCTCCACACCACCGCTCTGGCCCTGTGTTTGGTGTTTTTGAATACCAGGCATCAAACACAGAACCTCATACATGTGCTACTGGATCACATTCCTGCTCCATGGGAATCAATCTCAAGTGCTCTCACTTTCTAAAAAATAAAAGGAAGGGACAGTATCAGTCGGGAATAAAACTTGGACATACTGGGCGTAGGAGGTTAGGGTTCTGGAAGGGACTGGACAGGAAGACTGGAAGTAACATGGGAACATGGATGGAGGGTTTGGAGCCCAGGATGGTGCTAACAACTGTGGGACCATGTGGGACCAGAGGGGACAAGAGGGATTGGGGAAGGGAAGATGTTCAGAGCAGAGGGGACAGCAGG
>PVKC010015449.1:0-21464 GCA_004027635.1 Crocidura indochinensis
CTGCCAGGAGCAATTTCTGAACATGGAGCCAGGAGTAACCCCTGAGCACTGCCGGGTATGACCAAAAAACAAAAATATATATAAATATATATTGAAATATACCTGATATGTAATATTTCCAAGTCTTCAGAGCTTCCCAGCAGTGTTTATGTAGGGCACATCTTCCCTATTTGCCCAGGACATATGTCGACAATTAAAAAATACCCACAAAAAAAATTCTGTGGGACAATATCAAGGTCTTAAACTGCAGGGAAATTTGTTACCTGTCTCGGAGATTTACTAAGTAAATTTATTTTTAAATGCTATACTCCGCTGAATGATTTTGCCTAATACTGGACAATATGAGATTTGCCTATACACAAAATATTGATCTGATTATAAAGAAACTCAGACTGTCATGAAACAGAATAAATAGTAATGTCAAAAAATACCTTTCACCAGGATATCATACCTAAAGGAAGACAAACTGTAAAGTTATCCTCAATGTGAATTTTATTATTCAGAAAACTTTCCTTTTTATTATTCTTGCCTCTCCCAAGAAACTAATTAGTTCATAGAGTATTGGAGGAATATTTTTTAATTGGGACCATTGGGAATTAGTATCCACAAGCACCTATATGAATAAATGTCCCTTGACTACCCTCTTTGTTCCCAGATTATGGACTCACCAACAAGACAAATATCATGTCTGTGTTACTCCAGTCCATATGATCTGAGCACCAATGCAGCTTCTGTGCACTTCAATGACCATCTCTCTCTCTATTCCTATTCATCCCTCCAACTGTTTCCACAAGCAGGCATTTGCCTGGTACCACTTCTTTGGTCTCTTGGGCTTATTCACTGTTTTCTGAAAGATGACTGTAGACAAGAGCTCATATGAGAGAAGACCAGATACTTCAGGAGATTTGTAAGTAAAATTCAAAATCACTGTAGGTGACTTTGAAAGACTCCAGAATATGGATATCATGAATCAATGATAATTTCAGAAGACATTCTTATCTTACATCTTCTTAATATAATTTTGGTGAAGTATAGTGCTGCTTGCTCATTTGAGATAGATATTCATTTTATTTTAAATAATTTAATTTAATCATCACATTGTGCCCAGTAGGAACTCAGGTAAAGAGAGATGATATAAATAACTAGAGATCAATGAGGTGTAGAATCAAGATTTAGTTTCAAGTGGTCAGAATCCAGGCTACCTTAACTCACTCCTATATCAATGTACTTCATTTTCTTCATACTCAAATTTATGTGTATACATACATATATATATGCAGGTGCATGCTGAGAATGAAGTTTTTTTCCCATTGGTTGTGTTTGGTATTTATCTTGATTACACACTTTACTGTTGCTTGTTCTGGGTGGTACCTGCTCTGTGTTCAAATTCAGGTGAGTCAGTTCCTTGAACGACCTAGTGATCCAAATGGTCACAACCCCAAACCTACCTACAAACATGAAACTAATGCTTTAGAGACATGTCAAGGATTAATATGACACTGTATTTGAGGTCCTCACACATTCTGTTCTTTCTGACACTAGTGATCTTTGCTCTTTCACTTGAATATAGTTTACCTAAAGAGAGCAAACTCATAATCCCACCAGGAATCTAGACATTCTGTTCTCTTAGCACATACTTGAACTTTTCTCATTTCTTGGGGGCAAGAGAATATCTCAAAGGACTGGAGATTGGCATGCAAAAGGCCTCATGTTTGATTCTCTGCACCTTATAGTCCTCTAACACAGCAAGGTGCAGTCTGATAGCTTTTCAACTTCACTTCAATCCCCCCAAAGAGTAATTGAAAACTGATGCCTGCCAAAGCAAAGGTAATTCCAAAGTGAAATCTAGTTGTGGTCACTCTTGGTACATTCAACATGATTTTTACCATCTTCCCTAACAGATACACTAGCTCCATGGAATCAGCAAACCAGACAGAAACATCACAGTTTCTCCTCCTGGGACTCTCTGAGGATCCAGACAAGCAACTCCTCCTCTTTGGCATGTTTCTGTCCATGTATCTGGTCACCATGCTTGGGAATTTCCTCATCATATTGGCCAGCATCTCTGATCCCCACCTCCACACCCCCATGTACTTCTTCCTCTCAAACTTGTCATTTACAGACATTTGCTTCACCACCACAACCATCCCCAAAATGTTGGTGAATATCCAGGCCCAGAGCAAAGCTATTTCCTACATTGGCTGCCTCACACAGATCTACTTTTACATGTTATTTGTGATATTAGACAATTTTCTCCTGACAGTGATGGCCTATGACCGCTATGTGGCTATCTGCCATCCCCTACACTACACAGTCATCATGAATCCACGCCTCTGTGCCTATCTGGTTCTTATGTGTTGGTTCATCATTTTCTGGGTTGCCCTGCTTCATATTCTCCTAATGGCACAGTTGACCTTCTGTGTGGGCACTGAAATCCCACATTTCTTCTGTGAATTGGCTCAGGTGCTCAAGGTGGCATGCTCAGACATCCTGATTAACAGCATTGTCTTGTATGTATTCACTGCACTACTGGGGATGATTCCTCTTGGTGGAATTCTCTACTCTTATTCCAAGATTGTTACTTCCTTAATGCGCATGTCCTCTAGTAACAGCAAGTACAAAGCGTTCTCCACATGTGGCTCTCACCTTTCTGTGGTCTCTTTGTTTTATGGCACAGGCCTGGGTGTCTACCTGAGTTCTGCTTCCACTCATGTTTCTGAACAAAGTGCAATTGCCACTGTAATGTACACAGTGGTCACCCCAATGCTGAACCCTTTCATCTATAGCCTGAGGAACAAGGATGTCAAAGGGGCACTGAGAAGACTCCTCAGCCGGGCTTTCTTTTGTCAGTGATGCATCTTTGGACTCATTACTAGGGAAAATGTGTCTCCTGAGGATGTTTTAATGAAGAATTTTAATGCCTTGAGTAATTTTCTCCCCAAGAGAGGGTTTCATTTCTTCTATGTTAATACCATGTAAGTCATTGCTTGTAGAATTAACCAGTTTCTATTCTATTAAGAATATTTCTTCTTTGCTGGTGTTTCTTACTCATTGTATGGAAGCATCTTTGGATTGAAACACCTTTTGGATTGGTGTCTTTTCCTACCTTTTATCCTTCCCAGGATGTGATGTTTTGAGTTCCCAATAAAGACCCAGAGTCTCAGGAAGAGGCTGCTTGCAGTTTCAGTTTTTCACAACTGAGATATCTGCTTGCTGGTCTTAGTAATAATATTGGAAGGATCAAGGTGACGTTCCTGAACCTGTTTTATCTCCTAATCATGTTTGGATTATTTTCCTGTGTCTGCATTTGCTTCCAGATGACTGTCACCCCAATATTCTAGGATTGGGCCATAAGACTTACATTCAGTTGCTGTTATAAATCTTTGTATTTTTTATAATTTTATCCACTATTGCATTTCTTTCCTTTTCTTTATTTAATGCTCCATAAGTTGAACTTTTAGTCAATTTGGCTCATGCTCTTTCCTGTGATTTCAAATGTTGAAACTAATACATTAGTTTTTCCAAAATCCACTCAAGTGATGATTTGTTTACACTTAGTTTAATTTTGCTTGTGTTTCCCCTGATAAATTGGGTGGCCTAGGATTCTTCAACACAAAGATAATTCTAATCAAGTGACAATGTGTTGTTTCCTTTTGTGAATTAATTTTTGTCAAAATATTTTACTCTAATTTGCTGCAATTTTTATGTAAAGGAGACTAAACGATACCATCCTAGGGATACACACACTCAACCCTAATGTTTCTTCCTATTGTTTCATACCAACTGTATTGTAGTTTTAAGCTTCATGGGAAAGTGCACTGGAAATTTGTCTATTTGGGTGACTGGTAGTAATATAAATGCCTAAAGAAATTTTTTTGTCTGAGAATAATTTTTTTTATTTTTTATTGAGACCAGTTATATTTAAGGTACATAGTGACAGTGAATCAGGACAATTCCAACTACCAGTGTTGACCTCCCTCCATCACTGTTCCCAGTATGCATTTTATATCTCCACCCCCAGCCTCCTAGACTGCCAGTACAACAGGTCCTTTCTATGTATAGCTTGCTGTAGTTTTGATCTCTTGGTTCTATTGTCATTGACTTTGGGTTGGATATTTAGGTCTGATCATTCTTTATTTCTACTCAATGCTCATGAGACTGCTTTGCCCCCTGGTACCATCCACTTTTTTTTAAGTTTGTAGGAAGACAGAAATATGAGGCAGAACAAGGTGATTCATGTTCTATTTTTCTGTTAAAAAAGCAGGAAGGAGGGGCCCGGGAGATAGCATAGAGGTAAGGCGCTTGCCTTTCATGCAAAAGGTCATTGATTCGAATCCTGGTGCCCTATATGGTCCCCAGTGCCTGCCAGGAGCAATTTATGAGCATGGAGCCAGGAGTAACCCCTGAGCACTGCCAGGTGTGACCCCAAAACAAAAACAAAAACAAAAAAAGGCAGGAAGGAGCCCATGTCCAGAAGCTATAAATATAAATTTAAAAAGCAAAGTTTTTTTTTCTGTATAGGCACAGTAAGTATTGGAGAAATTTGAAAAAAATAATTCCTTGGCCTAAGAGCAACAGGGTCTCTCCACCATTGAAACATACTGTCATGAGACCAACTACAGGCTCCAGATCCATTCATCATGAAACCTGAAGGTATTTATGGTGCCAGGAAATGTTCTTCTCAGTTGTGATTGCCAAAGTCAGTCCTCTGTAATTGGAGATCTTGGTTTTTTCATAGATCCTAGGGCAAAGTCTAAGATAGTCTTTCTTTATGGTTCCAGAGTTCTGCTCAGTCATGGTAGTTGTAGTCAATCTTCTGTATTTAGTGACCTTGGTTTTTGCACAGATCAAAGGACTGAATTTATAATATAATATAATGTATCATACATTATTAATTATATAATATATTACTTTATTAATCTATTAATTAATTATAATGTAGTAATATGAATGTTAATGTGATTGATTATAATATGGTAATTATACAATTATGATTGTTATGATTGATTGTTAATTTTATTAATTTTTATATTATTCATCTCACAATTAAGTGATGAGGTAGGGCAACCTGTCATTAGATAAAGTTGTTGATATTTCCTCATTGACAGGAAGAGTTAAAGTTAAAGTTTTTCTTCTACAAAGTGTCCCTTTGTAGTTCACATCTAATTTCAATGCCTGGGATCAGCAAAAGTAGTCTGTACAATTTCTATCTCTTGATTTTATGGAGGGATGTTTTATGTGCCAGCATGTGGTCTATCCTGGAGAATGGTCCATCTGCATTGGAGAAGAATGTGTATCCAGGTTTCTGGGGATGGGACTATATTAAGCTGAGAAGCTTCTGCACCTCAAAGGAAATAGTGCCTAGGATACAAAAGCTATCCACAGAATGGGAGAAATTATTCACCCAACACCCATCAGATAAGTAACAAATATCTAAGATATACAAGATGCTGACAAAACTTAACAAAAAACGTCTAACCCCATCAAAAAATGGGGAGAAGAAATAAACAGACTATTTCTCAAAGAAGAAATACAAATGGTCAAAAGGCACGTGAAAAATGCTCCATATTACAAATCATCAGGGAGATGCAAATCAAATCAATAATGAGGTAACATCTCACACCATAGAGTCTGGCACACATCACAAAGATATGGGATGCAGGGATGTGGAGAGAAAAGAATTTTCATTCATAGCTGGTGGGAATGCTGTCTAGTCCAGCATGAATAAAATTGATGTCTCCTGAAACCTGATTGCTGTGAGTCTTATCCTCACCGCCATGCTCAGACGCGTCAGCTGGAGAGAGTTGCAGGAGCATGGCCTGGGCCGGCAGATAAAACACCCTCCATTTATCTCACCATCATCCACCTCCATCCAGGACTGTTTTACACAATGCACCTCACACCTATATTCACTGCAGCACTATTTACAATAGCCAGAATCTGGAAATAATCAAGATGACCTTCAACAGATGAATGGCTAAAGAAACTGAGGTGAAGTCATGAAATTTTCCTATACATGATGCACATGGAAACTATTATGCTGAGTGAAATAAGAGGGAGAGAGAGACACATAATAGTTTCACTCATCTATGGGTTTTAAGAAAACTAAAAGACATTTCTGTAATAATGCCCAGAGATGAGGGCTGGAAGGACCAGCACATGATATGAAGCTTTCCACAATGCGTGGTGAGTGCAGTTAGAGAAATAACTACACTAACAACTAACATGACAATGTTAATGAATGAGAGAAGTAGAATGCCTGCCTCAAAGACAGGCAGGGGTGGGAAGAAGGGAGATAGGGGCCATTGGTGGTGGGAATGTTGCACTGGTGAAGGGAGTATTCTTTTTATGACTGAAACCCAACTACAATCATGTTTGTAATCAGTGTTTAAATATAGATGTTATTTTAAAAAATAAAAATAATATCTTTGAAGAAATAAACAAACAAAGAATGCTGAAAGAAAAATTTTAGACCTCTGTTGGGACTGTGAGTTTGCTAACTTCAGGTATATAAAGGGACCTGTGAGAGAGAGCAGAGATAATGGGGTTCAGAAAGAACAGGGTGTTGTGGGGCCACCAAATAGAAATTCAGTGTCTTATATTAATTCTTGACATGTCTTTAAAGCAGTAATTTGGGGGCCCGGGAGATAGCATGGAGGTAAGGCGTTTGCCTTTCATGCAAAAGGTCATCGGTTCAAATCCCGGTGCCCCATATGGTCCCCCGTGCCTGCCAGGAGCAATTTCTGAGCATGGAGCCAGGAGTAACCCCTGAGCACTGCCGGGTGTGACCCAAAAACCAAAAAAAAATAAATAAATAAAAATAAATAAAATAAAATAAAGCAGTAATTTGGAGGAGGGGGTCGACTCAGCAGCACTCAGGAGTTACTTCTGGCTCTGTGCTCAGAAATTACTCCCGGCAGGCAAAGGGGACCATATGGTATGCCAAGATTTGGTCCAACATCTGTCCTGAGTCAACTGCTTGCAAGGCAAATGCCCTACTGCTGTGCTATCTTTCCAGCCCCAATTTCTTTTTTTCACCTATATGGGCATAGAGCTACAAATATTCTTAATTAATTAGTGATATTTAAAGTATTTCCATCTCTGAATTTCATAATACAAAGGTATATATAATATCGTAGAAATGTATTTTCTTTTCTTTTTCGTTTTTTTTTGGGGGGGGAGGGTCGCACCCGGCAGCGCTCAAGGGTTACTCCTGGCTCTACACTCATAAGTCGCTCCTGGCAGACTCAGGGGACCATATGGGATGCCTTGATTCAAACCACCGACCTTCTGCATGCAAGGCAAACGCCTTGCCTCTATGCTATCTCTCCAGCCCCAGAAATATATTTTCTAAAAATATTAAAATATCTTGGAGTTTGCCAACATGGGGTTTGGCAGACCTCCACCATGTCAAAGACCTTTTTAACCAGGCCGTTAACCAGACCACCCCAGCACCCTTCTACCTCCTTCCTCCAGAACTCCAGGGCTTCCCCTGGGCCACACACCTGGGGAGTCAGTGAGGTGGGTCCCGACGAGGAGCTTAAAGGTTACCCCAGGCTTTCCCTATTTCACACTCAGCTCTGGAGGGAGGGTTTGGGTGGGGGCTTTGAACTTCGAGACTTTCAGTTCTTGAAGGATCTCTTTCCTTCCTGGGAACTGGGAGTTTGTGCCAGCATGGGGAATGACAGCACAAGAGGTTCTGGCTTCAGGAAGTCTCAGGCAACTTTCCTTACTAACCCTGTCCATTGTGGAACGTATAGACAAATATTTGGATACCATTGGGTTTAATCTGTTTGTCATATTCAGAATGACAACCAGAAGCTCATTTTATTCCTTTACTCCCTCTCTCCCACCTCCTATTATCCCACATTTAACCATTTTTTTGTACTAGTGATTTTTGTTTTGGCCAAGGTGGATTACATGTCTTTCACAGTAATGTTTTGGGGGGAGTTGGAAGCTTCAGCAAGCAACACGGGAATGACATAGCTCCATGCAGTAGGTTTTTTGGCCAAGTTTAGGGGAAGATGCAGCCTCGACTGCCCCCCACAGCCTTCTCTCTCCTTTCTCCCAGTCCCCAGGGTTACCTCTTGCTGCCTGCTCAGGGACCCAGCAAGTGGGTTCCAATGAGGAGCAGTTTAAAGGAGACACCAGGCTTTCCCGTTCCTGCAGGGGGTAGGGAAGGGCCTGATGAACTTCTGACTTCCAGCAATTAGGAAGCAGGTGCCTCTCAGGGAGTCACAAGCTTCAACAGGCAACACGGGGATGACATAGCCCCATGCAGTAGGCTTTTTGGCTAAGCTTAGGTGAAGAAGCAGCCTCGGCTGCCCCCACAGCCTTCTCTCTCCTTCCTCCTGGTTCCCACCTAATATAAGCCTGGAAGTCACTGAGCACTGCCTTGGGTGACCTGAGTGATTCCAGCCTCGCAGGAACTCAGCTGCTCTGGCCATTGATCTGGACATTAAACTGCCAGTTCAGTTGGAAAAGAATTGCAGAGGGGCCCCTTAAGTCTCCTGAGCACTGTTTGAAAGATACTTGCCCTGCTCAGGGTTCCAACAAGTGGGTTCTGATGAGGAGCAGTTCAAAGGAGACCCCAGGCTTCCCCGTTCCTGCAGGGGGTGGGGAAGGGACTGGTGAACTTCTGGCTTCAGCATTTAGGAAGAAAATGCTTCTCGGGGAGTCAGAATGAGACCCAAATCTATAAAGTACATTGGGGAAAAAATAAGTAGAACACTACAAGACTTATACCTCAAAAAAGAAGTCTTTGATGTTGGAATACCAATGGCAATAGTAATAACATCAAATGTAAACAAATAGGACTACATGAAACTAAAGAGTTTCTGTATGGCGTAAGAAACACTGGCTAAAACTAAAAGACAACTAACAGAATGGGAAAATTTTTCACACTGGATACATCAGATAAAGGATTGATATCTAGGATATACAAAGCACTCAGAAAGGTGAGCCCCACAAAACCCAATAAAGCCATAGAAAAATGGGAAGAAGAAATAAGTAGACACTTTTCCAAGGAAGACCAACAGATGGCCAAGAAACACTTGAAAACATGTTCACCATCACTCATCATTAGAAAAATCCAAATTAAGAAAGCAATGAGGGGGCCAGGCGGTGGCGCTGGAGATAAGGTTCCTGCGCTAACCTAGGACGGACCTCGGTTCAATCCCCCGGTTCCCCATATGGTCCCCCGTGCCTGCCAGGAGCAATTTCTGAGCATGGAGCCAGGAATAACCCCTGAGCACTGCCGGGTGTGACCCAAAAACCAAAAAAAAAAAAAAAAAAAAAAAAAGCAATGAGGTATCACCTAACACCAGTGAGAATGACACACATCAAAAATAATAATACACCATAGCAACAAAAGGAAAAATAAAAAAACCATGTAATCATATAAATAAATGTAGAGAAAACATTCGATAAGGTCTAACACCCATTCATGATAAAAAAAAAAAACTCAACAAGATGGGAATGGAAGGAATGTCTCTCAGTGTATAGTCAAGCCCATCTACTACAAGTCAATGGCAGATATTATTCTCAATGGGGATAAATTAAAAGCCTTTCCTCTAAAATCTGGTACAAGACTTCTTTTTTAGGGGGATGGGGTTAGGGTCACACCTGGCAGCATTCAGGGGTTACTCCTGGCTCTGTGCTCAAAAATCGCTCCTGGCACTCATGAGGGGCCATATAGGATGCTGGGATTCAAACCACCATCCATCCTAGATCAATTGCATGCAAGGCAAATGCCCTGCCACTGGGGCTATCTCTCTGGCCCATCTCTCACCATTTCTATTCAATGGAAGTACTCGCCATAACAATTAGGCAAGAAAAAAATATCAAGGGCATCCAGATAGGAAAGAAAGAAGTCAAGTTCTTACTGTTTGCAGATGACATGTTACTATACTTAGAAAACCCTAAAGACTCTACCAAAAAGCTTCTAGAAACAATAGATTCATATAGCAATGTGGCAGGCTACATAATTAGTATGCAAATATGCCATCTTATACACAAATAATAATAGAGAAGAAATGGACCTTATAAAAAGAATCCCATTCACATTAGTGCCACAAAAACTCAAATACCTTGGAGTCAACTTAACTAAACAGGTGAAGGACCTATACAAAGAGATGGGGTCACTGGTGGCTGAAAAGCTGCACTGGTGAAAGAAGGTGTCCTTTTTTTTTTAAACTGAAGCCCAACTACAAATATGTTTGTAATTGTGCTGCTTAAATAAAGATATTAATTTTTTTTTAAAGTTTGAATGCCTAACATACGGTGTCCAGACTTGATTTTAGACCCCAGCATGCTGTCTCAATAAACCTCATGGTGTGACTTGCTTTACAGTGTGCTCTCTGTTCCTTTTGGAATAAAGCCTAGATCGGATATAAAAGTGGTAACAAAAGAAATGAACATAGGAGTTCTCCGTGGGTGACTGAGAAGATGGCAGTTGCCGAAGAGAAGCCAAAACCCAAAAAGCTCAAGGAGGAGACATGGTGAGCTAGTGCTGATATGAGAGGAACTCAGCAGCAGGGTGGAGGGTGGAGGGTGCGGGCTCTGCAGCTCACTGAGGCCCACGTGGGGGTGGCACACCTAAGCAGAATATGGGGTTTGGATAGATGTGCTTGCCCTGCCACAGTATGCGGACAGTGGGAGCTGCATACTTGGCTACGACTTTTACTCTGTGCCTGCCCCAGGCACAGAGCTCGTGGCCAATCAGAGCTCAGGCCAGATGGGTTCAGGGCTGGCTCTCGGTCTGCTGTCAAGTGTGAAGTGTGAAAGCACCATGCCAGGACTGGTGGTGTGACCCTGGAGGACCCAAGCAGACAGTCCCAGCTGTTCCCCAATCTCTTCCCAGCAAAAGGCGGCCTAGCAAATGCTCAGCCCTGTGCAAAGAGGAAATGGAGAAGGGTGGCATCTGAGATTCGGAAGGGCACTTTGATCTTAGAGTTCCAGGGCATACACTGAGAGATAGCACCTCCAAGTACTCCCTGGCACTCTGATACCTCCCCACCTCTGACTCTTGGCCCTGGCCACAGAGTTGGTCTGAAGGCCTAGCAAGGTGGATTTTTCTTTTATCCCCTCTGCACGCTGATGGTGTGCACACGAGGGTTGCCCCTAACAGCGGCTTCTAGTGTGATTGAAACAGCAGCTTTGAATTATGCAAAGTTGCTTGTGGAAATAGTTGCTTCCTAAAAAATATAAGGTACAGCCTCCTGCACATCACTTAGTCATTTTGAAATGCTTGGTGCAAGGCAGGATTTTTTTTTTTCATTTAAAAATAGGTAATGTAGAAATGAGTTGGAAACTATTAGGACACTGGTTCTACCAGACAAATTCCATTTATTCCGACATCGCCCTTTCTTATTTCAGAAAGAATTAATCATTTACAATTAAAAAATTTTAACAAAGGTTATTAGGTCACTGTGTCCTGGCAGCCTGTAAAATTTTGAATAGAGACCAGGAAATACTTTTCTGTTCCTTTCATGTGTCTCAACTATCCCCCCAAGGTTACTATACCTTTCCTATTAAACACACACACACACACTTTGGGGTCAGAGAGGTGGCGCTAGAGTAAGACGTCTGAATTGCAAGTACTAGTTTAGGAAAGACCACAGTTCGATTCTCCGGCATCCCATATGGTCCCCCCACGCCAGGAGCAATCTCTGAGCACATAGCCAGGAGTAACCCCTGAGCATCAATGAGTGTGTCCTCCCAAAATAAAAAATATTTTTTAAAAGATGAGGGCCAGACCACCACTGACACCATTAAGGTGAGCAGGAAGAGACACTCATGTAGGTCACTCTGTGGACCATTTCTTACAGGGTTGGGAAGCAGGGGACTTAGTCGGGGTTCAAACTCGGAAGGCACACAAACGGCCCCTTCCCCTGCTGGCATCATACCTTAGAAATTGTTGGATAAAAACTCGGTTCCACCGCTGACACCTTTGATGTAAGCTGAAAGTGACACCCCTTATAGACCCACTCTCGCAAGCCACCATCACCACAGCTTTGCAGACTAAGCTGCCTGCGTCTCTCAAAAGTCCATCCTTTCCCTGATCAGGAAAGAATAGTGGATCTATACGTACACAAGCCAGCCACAATCCCGCTGCCCTACAAACCCCACTGACACTTCAGTCTGTAGCAGACAGTTCTAGGCAGATCAGGCTCAATTCTATCTCCCATAGAAAATGTATAGACCCAAAACCTAAAGAAAAACTTAACAAAAAAAGAAAAAAGAAAAACTTAACAAACTAGTCTGCAACGTCTCTATCATACTTGGATACAACTTGCATACCTAAAATAAATAAGTCCTAAAAGAGATCTACCTCCAACCACTTTCTACACAATAAAAAGACCACTTTAAAGTAAAACACCCTGGGGCCAGTGAGGTGGTGCTAGAGGTAAGGTGTCTGCCTTGCAAGCGCTAGCCAAGGAAGGACCGCGGTTTGATCCCCTGGTGTCCCATACAGTCCCCCCAAGCCAGGGGCAATTTCTGAGCGCTTAGCCAGGAGTAACCCCTGAGCATCAAACGGGTGTGGCCCCCCCAAAAAAAAAAACAAAAATAAATAAATAAAACACCCTGAACTTTCAGTAGTGGAGTGGAGAAACTGATGAAGACATCAGGAGCTGCGGATATGGAGAAAAATCCTAACAGATTTCAAAATACTTCCAAAAGAATGAATTTTATAGATGAGGACCTAAAATCAGCATTTTATATCTTAGCAATAGAATTCAAAGAAATACTAAGCAAAGAAATTGAGAAATTAATAGACAAGCAGTTCATCCAACTCAAAGAAGAACTCTATCAGAATATGAGAGAGTAAAATCAGAACTAAGAGAACTAAAAACCATGCTAGCAAACCATGGTAGCAGAATTATACACAAAGATAATCTCATGGATGAACTTGAAGACAAAATGCAAACCAGCAACAACAAAAAAGTCAATAAGAAATGAAAGACAAAACATTAGAAGAAAATGTAAGGTACTTAATGAACAGAAACAAAAGAAATAATCTACAACTTATAGGAATCCCAGAGGGTAAGGAAAAAAAGAGATGAGTAAATGATGAGGAAAATAATAGCAGAGAATTTTCCCACCTTCTAGAAAGAGGCACTTGTACAAATTCAAGAGGCGAAAAGGGTTCTAAATAAAATAGACCCTAATATCAACACCAACACATATAATAAGCAAGTGGCAAAAAAAGAAAGATGAATTCATCAAGGCAATAAAGGACAAGATTCTCAAGTACAAAGAAAGATGCAAGAATCAAACCCGGGGTCTGAGAGATAGCATGGAGGTAAGGCATTTGCTATGCATGCAGAAGGACAGTGGTTCAAATCCCAGATCCCATATGGTCCCAAAGCCTGCCAGGAGCAATTTCTGAGCATAAAGCCAAGAATAACTCCTGAGCACAGCCAGGTGTGACCCAAAAACCAAAAAAAAAAAAAAAAATCAAACCAGATCTCTCATTTGAAACAATTCAGGCAAGAATACAGTGAAATGACATATTTAAACCATGAAATGAAAGAAACTTCCAAACAAAATTTCACTACCCAGAAAAACTCTCATTTACATAGGAGAGAGGAATAAATCTATTCTCAGACCAAAAAATTCACAATATTTGGGCAAACCAAACCAACTCAGCAATCAATTACACAATCCAAACATCAATGGTAACAAAAACAGCCCTACACAATATAATAGCACAACAAACCTCTGCCAATAATTTCCTTAAATATGTATTTTTTTTTGGTTTTTGGGTCACATCCGGCAGTGCTCAGGGGTTACTCCTGGCTCCATGCTCAGAAATTATTCCTGGCAGGCACGGGGGATCATATGGGGCACCAGGATTTGAACCGATGACCTTTTGCATGAAAGGCAAACCTCCATGCTATCTCCCGGGCCCCTTAAATATTAATGAACTAAACTCTCCATTAAAAAACCAGAGTAGGGGCCGGGAGATAGCATGGAGGTAAGGCATTTGCCTTTCATGCAAAAGGTCATCGGTTCAAATCCCGGTGCCCCATGTGGTTCCCCGTGCCTGCCAGGGGCAACTTCTGAGCATGGAGCCAGGAGTAACCTCTGAGCACTGCCGGGTGTGACCCAAAAACCAAAAAAAAAAAAAAAACAGAGTAGAGGAATGGATCAGAAAACATAAGCAGATATCTGCTGCCTTCGGGAAACACACATGAAATATCAGGATAGACAAATGCTCATAATAAAGGGACTATTCCTTTTATAATAATATTCCAAACATTCAAGGACCAAGAGGTACTAACTCTGATCAACATTTATGCACCAAATGTAGAGCCAGAGAAATGTGTAAGGCATTGCTTGCAAACCTAGAGAAACATATGGAAGGAAATGTGATAGTAGTAGGAGACTTAAACACACCATTATCACCACTAGACAGATACACTAAACAGAAAACTAGTAAAGACATAAGAGGCCTAAATGAGAAACTAGAAGAACTAAGACTAATAGACTTATTATACAGGGTCCTTCATCCTAAGAAAGCAGAATACACATTCTTCTCAAGTGCTCATGAGACCTTCTCTAGAATAAACCATGCCTTGGGATATAATTCTAACATGCACAAAGTCACAAATATAAAGATTATATCAAGCACCCTATCAGATCACAATGCAACAGAGATCAAAAGTAAAACTGTAAAAAGAAGATGTGAAGAAAATCTAACACCTGGAGATTAAGCAACATGCTGCTCAACAACAGCTAGATCAGAGGAAATGAAGGAAGAAAAATTAATAATTCCTTGAGAAAAATGACAAAGAAGAAACAAATTTTCAAAAATCTATGGAACACAGCAAAAGCAGTAATTAGAGGGAAACTCATAGCAATACTGGCATATGGTAGGAAAGAGTAAAATGACTAAATCAACAGCTTAAAGGGACACAGTAAGGATCTGGAAAAACAGCAGCAAAGAAACGCAAATACAGGTAGAAGACAAGAAATAATAAAACTAGAGCAGAAATATACAACATAGAAAAAAGAAAACAATAAAAAATCAATGAGAACAGGAGCTGGTTTTTCAAAAGAATAAACAAGATAAATCACTTGCAAGACTCAAAAAGAAAAAAGGGATAACACACAAATCAGATCACAAAAGAAAGGTGTGAGATTACAACAGGACCTCAAAAAATCCAAAACATCATAAGGGCTTATTATGAGGAGCTGTACTCGGTTAACTTAGAGAACACAAAAGAAATCTACAGATTCATACACCACATCAACAATAAGAAAGACAAAAACCACATGATCATTTTAATCGAAACAGAGAAGGCATTTGACAAAACCCAACACCCATTCATGATGAAAATATCAACATCATCAAAATGACTATCTTGCTTAATCTACTATATAGATTCAATGGAATCTCTATCCAAATGCAGACATCATTTTTAAGGACTTAGAACAATCAATTATAAAGTTCATGTGGAACCACAAAAGATCTAGGTTTGCCAAATCCATACTGAAAAACAAGAAACTTTACCTAACCTGAAGCTTTATTATAAAGCCATAGTGATCAAAATAGCATAGTACTGGAATAAAGACAGACAAAATGGTCACAATAGAATATCCAGTGACATACTCCAAATATATGGCCAACTAATATTGACAAAGGAGCCAAAGAACTTAAAATGGAACAAAGTCTCTTCAACAAATGGTGTTGGAACAATTGAATAACCACCTCTAAGAAATTAAAGATTGATCCATACCTCACACCTTACACAAAAGTCAACTCAAAATGGGTTAAAGACCTTGAAACCAGACCCAAAATTATAATGTTCTATCGTCACCACACTCTGATTAATGCCACAGAGTGAATGGCTGGCCAACATTTCTGATAAGTGAGGGCGATATCTCTCATACTTAAAAAAAGAAAACATTAATTTCCCCTAAACATGAACCTCTCTAATCTAGTCAGTAAGCTCACTGAGAAGCCTTCTCTCAGATGACTGACTAAAATGTCTAATAGTGAGGTGAAAAAGAAACCTCATCAGAAGGCCCAATGAGAATTTTTCTCTCAGTGTGGATGTCTGGTCAAGATTTCTGTTAGTGACGTGACATTCTGTATGCTTAGTAACAAACATTTAATTGGCCTAAATATTAATATCTCTTCTGATGTATTAAGCATGTATATATAGTTGAACTTTTTACTTCCTAGCAAAAAGATTTTTACAGGCAAATATAACCTTGATTAAATTTCTCTTTACCTGGAAAACTCAGCACCAAAATACACCTAAAAAGAGATAGCATGGAGGTAAGGCGTTTGTCTTGCATGCAGAAAGACGGTAGTTTAAATCCCGGCATCCCATATGGTACCCCTAACCTGCCATGAGTGAATTCTGAGTGTAGAGGCAGGAATAACCCCAGAGCGCAGCCATGTGTGACCCAAAAACAAAACAAAACAACAACAAAAACAAGTTCTTTCCTCTTTGTCTTTGAAATGCCCTTGCAGTTTGTAAAAGAAAGGAATACTTGCTTTAGGAACATCTCTAAGGCACTTTGAGTACTTGCTAACTAATTTACATCCCAAAAAAGGTCTGATCAGGATAGCATTGGACTATCGAACTTTGCCAGGTATAGGTTCTGCTTCTCTTTCATATAAGTTTGTCTCTTTTATTGCCCCTTCCAAAAACCAGACCTTAGGAAGTTATTTGTAATAAATCCCTGGATCTAAAAGCCTGTTCCTTTAGGGAAAGGAATTTGATAGGAAAACTTGGTTTCCTGCTAATCCCTTAATTTATATCAATAATGACAACTAGGGCCTGGTCAGAAAAAAACGACTTTGAGATGTTAAAACTTAACTGCCTTTCGGGGCCCGGGAGATAGCATGGAGGTAAGGCGTTTGCCTTTCATGCAAAAGGTCATCGGTTCGAATCCCGGTGCCCCATATGGTCCCCCGTGCCTGCCAGGAGCAATTTCTGAGCATGGAGCCAGGAGTAACCCCTGAGCACTGCCGGGTGTGACCCAAAAACCGAAAAAAAAAAAAAAAAAAAACTTAACTGCCTTTCGAGAGCTGGGCTCAAAGACCCCACATGCCAGGAGTTCTGTCTATCTTGCACTGATATGTGGCGGGCAATGGGCTGAACAGCTAGCCAAGACCCCCCAGACTGCCAATTAGTCCGGGGAGCCAGATTCCCCCAAGCCAGAATGATCTTCATGGCCAGATCTGGGCCATGGGGGCTGGGATGAGGTGGAGGAAAACTCCTCCCCCTATGCATTCACAAACTGCAGAGGCGAGAGCTGGGCCTGATCAGAGACCTCACATGCCAGGACAGCTAGCCAAAGGAAAATTCCCTTATCCATAGCAGACCCCCTGCAGCAGTGTCTTTACTTACTGATAACCATTTTCAAAAGCGTACGGGTGCATTAGCACCTGTGCGACAAATACCCTTTTTAACATCGTCCAAAAATACTCTAATTCTTGACTATTTATAGGAAAGGAAATGGAATACCCTATATATGGAGGACAGCACTCAAATAGATATCTGAAATCAATATCTATGTGAATGTTACTTTCTTTACAGTTGTCCTCGCTGACTGCCATGCCTTAACCTTAAACTATTCATCTATACAATGTATATAGCCCCTCTTATACATTGCCCTTCCACACCCAGAGACCCTTCTTCTCCCCCATATCCCGACCCAGATTTGTTATCTCCCCCTTATTTAACTCTCTTTTCCCTCAGTTCTTAACTCGTTAGGCACCAAGACTGACCTTCTTCCTCAACAAACCATCATCATCCAGCTCCTCAATGAAAAATACCCTCTCGATCCCCCATCTCGTGCCTCAGCAAGAAACCACAACCAACACGCCTGCTGACTCAAGCTTGTGACCCTTCTCACCCCCATCAAATCGTGGACTGATGCATAATACCGGAATTAGCTGCAGCAAAACTCCCAGCTCAATTACAGGACTCTGAAATGCCACAAATCATATCTTAAACTCTAGACCAAAGTCTATGATACAAAAAATAGATACTTGGCGTTCACTCCCCACAAGAATATCTCTGAAGACCTAATTGGGAGGCCTATATTGCCTACATAAGCTTAATACCTTTATAATAATGCATCTTAAGATATGTATTCCTAAACACACAGATAGCCTCCCCCATCACTTTCTTTTTTCAAATACCATTTTTCCTTTTTTTTCTCAATTTACCTTTTTTTAATCTCAGTTTTATCTATTTGCTCTATTTTTATATATGCATATTTTCTTTATCCTTGCCAGTTTTGGTGCTGCTTAGTACAAAAACCAAGAAAACATCTTGCCTGAGATAAAAGCTCAGACCACACCACAGATACTGTATGTGTAGCCTGTCATCCTTACCCAGAATAGCTCCAGCAATACAAAAGGACACCATACGTTTTTGTATAGGCACAGTAAATAAGGGGAAATCATGGACTCAGACATAAGATCTTATCTTCTAAGGATAAGAACTCACACAGTCTCCATGAGATCGGAGACACTGTTAGTTCCATTCTCTAATGCCAGATCCCAGACGTAGAACTGAAACAACTCCCTGAAACAACACCAGGAACTAAGCTCTGTTGGGAGATATACTTGTGCTAGTGTTACTATGACAGCGAGGACAGGGAGGAAATGACAGCTTGACCTAAGACCAGAAGGTCCTATCACATCACCTAACACTAAGTAGAAATCAGAAGATGTATCGTCCATTGAACTATGAAAAATAAGAGCACTAACTACAGAAAACTGACTTTGACAACCATGACTGGGCAGAACTTACCTTGAGGAAAACCCTACCCTACCCTAGGTTAGAGCCCAGGTCTCTTACAAAAATCAAAATTTCTTAGTACAGAGGCCCAATTCTGACAACAGAGACTGAGTAGAACCTTTGGAACCATAATTTCCTAGACTTTGGCTTAGGGAACTAGCAAAAACATGGAGCACATGATACAGAAAACTGAACACACCAACAATGTTGGAACAGAACCTCTAGAATCTTAAAGACTCTATCCTAGGCCTTGTTCTATGACCTACGCAAATACCAAGATTGCTTGCTACAGTGGCCTGATTTTCTCATCCACAACTAAGAGGAAAGTTTCCTGACACCACAAAAAAAAAAGAAAAAAAGAAAGAAAAAACCTGGAATATGGCAATGAGAAGTTATGGAGCCAGTGGTTGTTCTCATGACAATATGCTTCAAGAGTGGAGAAACCCTGAATCTCTTAGACCACAGAAATTTCCTTCCTTCCCCCAATATTTACTGTGCTCATACCAAACAAAAAAAAAAGTGGGGTGGGGTAACACCAAACCCTGCCACTCCGGCATTCCTTTTTCTGGTTTGGTTTTGTTTTTTTGCTGTTTTTGGTATTATTTTCCTTCTCTTCTTTCTTCCACTTATTTCTTTTTCTTTTTACTCTTGTGGATATTATTTGGTGATTTTTTTTCATTTCTTTTCTTTTTTCCTTTTAGTAGTTGATACCAAATTTTTTCTTCTCTTTTCCTTAACCTTTTTATCTCCAAAAGAATAGCATAACTTGAATCATTCAGCCTCATAAATTGAGGGGGGGGGGAGGATGATACCAAGACCAGTCATATGAACATGTAGTGTAAATAAAAAATGACCAGACTGGAACACCAAACATAATAGATACCCAAACTACAACAAGCTGTAAAGTGGAAGAGTTAAACTAGTATTCTGGGGGTGGAGGTGGGGGGTAAAGGAGGGAGATATGGGAGGCACGCTGGGAACAGGAGTGGAGGGAGGACAACATTGGTGGTGGGAATGCCCTTCATTCATTGTCACTATGTACCGTAAATAATTCTGTGTGTTGGAGCAGGATTTTTGCCGGCACGGGCTGGCCTTTGGCAGACCTCCGCATGTGCCAGAGACCTCTGGCCTGGCCTAAGGTGGGGGCTCTCGGGCCTGGGTCACCCGACCCCCCTCTTCCTCTTTCCTCCGGATCTCCAGGTGGGTTCCTAGGAGGACCTTATGGGGCACCCTGGGTTTTCCCCACTTCCAGGCCAGCTTCAGGGACTGGCTTAAGGGTGGGGCTTGAACTCCTGTTCTTAGGGCCTGGGAGGACCTTCCTCCCTTCCTGGAGCAGGATTTTTGCCGGCACAGGCTGGCCTTTGGCAGACCTCCGCATGTGCCAGAAGCCTCGTGGCCTGGCCTAGGGTGGGGGCTCTTGGGCCTAGGTCACCCGACTCCCCTCTTCCTCTTTCCTCTGGATCTCCAGGTGGATTCCTGGGAGGACCACCCTGGGTTATGGGGCACCCTGGGTTTTCTCCACTTCCAGGCCGGCTCCAGGGACTGACTTATGCGCTGGAGTTTGATCTGGGTGGTGACAGATAGCTGCTCAGCTCTACTCAGTCTGTCACTGGCAATTTCATACCTGTCCAACTCCTCCCAACTATCAGTACCCCAGACTGACCCTTCTTAACTTCAGTAACACACAGTTCTAATCTCAGACCAAAGACATACAGTGGATCTAACAATCCCAGAACTATTTTTAAGGACATAAATTGAACACATACTGAACACATATATCTTCTGAATATTTTATGTGTGCTTTCTTTAACACTATAACTTTCTCTATATATTCTTCTGCCATGATGTTTCTTTCCACTTTTCATCTTGTCTTTTCTTTCAAGCTGTCCAGTAAGGATTGTTGGTGGAAATGTCCCTCAGTTTAATGCCTATGATTGAACTATGTCATGGAGATTGCTGGTCTTTTTCCTATTGCCTTCAGATGCCCCAATAACGGTATATGGCATTTATCCTTGTTTGCATAGACACATTAAAATGGGAAAACACTATACATACAGATTAGTTCTTAACGAATAGAGGTAGGAACACACAAATCTCATTACAATGTACTTATACCCTGAACATTGATATAATGACCTGGCACAGGCCTCAGAAGAATGGGCATCCTCCATTCACGCCAGAACTTGGCAAGCTATCTACGAAACATCCGAGGTCTTTTAAAGCAACATCTGGAAGCAATTCTCTACCAGGAAAGACACTACCAAAGGTCTGATATCGATCTCCTAAAAGGAGACTTCGTTAACACTGAGAAGACTTGACAACAACTATGACCTGCTCTACGGGACATGGTTCTCTCTATTGCCCCTTCAGTGTGAGGTGAAAGGAGAGGATGCTCTGCACCATCCTGACTGCAATATGGGATATGCAGACCCCAGGATCTTTAATACGGAAGCATGATACCAATAACAGAGACTATGTGAGGAATGAAGGTGTATTGCCACTACAGACGATGACTTGGATTGGACAAACTAGTTTGCTTGGAGCCTAGAGTCGGTCCTGTGCCAGGAAACTTCAGGGGTAGGGTCTCGTTGTATTTAGGCCATAATTTTTCTTTCCATGTCCCTTATATTTTGGTGGGCCTATGCAAACATATGCCACTCTAACAGCGTTTTTTACTATGTTCCCTTGACTCCA
>PVKC010015450.1:0-21456 GCA_004027635.1 Crocidura indochinensis
GTATCATTAGGACTACTAATAAAAAGTGTTTCATTCTATCCTCTAGTATTTTTTGACTTGCCATCATCTTTTAAATTTGATTTTAAATGAACTTAAAATTTAAATTGTTATTATGGATTTTACTACTTTGAAAATGTCCATTTTAAATAGAAGTATAAAAATTCAGATAAAATGTATAAAAATAAACCATTTGTATCTATTTATGTATTCATTATTTTCCTTCTTACTAGAAAATTTCATATTATAGAGACTAACTTTCATTTATTAACATTATATACTCTATAAAATATGTGTTTAGTTTATTTATGATTCACTTTCTTGACCCTAGAACTGAACCCTTAAAAATGCCTTTGGCTTCAATATCATGGAGAGTTCTGCATGTATCTTTCTTATTGTTACTTATGGATTCAAGCTTTGCATTGAGGTCTTTAATCTGTTTGATCTGACTTTTGTGTATGATTTTATGTTTCATGTGGTCACCCAGTTTAATGTGAAATTCAGTGAACTTTCAGACATTGCAAGTTTATCAGAACTATGGCTAGGAGCCATGATGAATATTACATGCAAGTAAGGCACCAAGGTAAGGTAGGTGTGCTATATATTACAAGTTTCTGTTTTGTTTTATATTTCTTTGTTTCACTTGCAAAACACAGAATCAAATAAAATAATTAGAAGATTTCAGCAGAGTCACAGAAGAGTGTTAATCTAAGCACATGGCTTTTCTGAGCGCCTATTAACATGAAATTTAGCTTGCTCTAAGATGTTGAGCTTAGTGCTGATTTATTAGTTTTTGAGTAGTTCTCAAAATTCACAGTTGACTCTGTGTTCAAGAATCTCTCCTGGCAAGAATTGGGGAACCATATGGGATGGTAAAAATTAAACCTGGGTCATCCATGTGCCAGGCAAACACCCTACCCAGTATATTATCACTCTGGTCCTAACAGTGATATTAAACAATATAAATCCTTGGGTTTAGATATATAATTTAGAGGTTAGAATGCTCACCTTACTTGTGGCTGACCCTGGTTTTTATTCCTGGAATAACATATTATTTCCCAAGTACCATCAGGCTTAAACCTAGAGTCAGTAGTAATCCTTGAATACAAATGAGTATGTCTCCAAAACAACCAAAGTATGAATGTGAAATTTTTTTATTATGTAATGATGTAAGTCAACATTTTAACATGTTGGAAATTTTCAAAACACTGTGAATCATATACTTTTTAATGATCAAGCTATTATAATACACAAATCAAATAATAACAAGACAATAAATAGACTAATTAACTTTAATGTAAACATATGACACAAAAATGCACTTATTTGAAAGTCTATGAATTTTTTTCTCTATTCCAATACATATCAGCATGAAGCTAAAGTTTGTTCTTATACTTCAATCAAAGTGATGGAATGCCTGAATGAGCAGATCAAAGAATCTAGCTGTTTTTATTGTGCCAGACTTAACAATTTATGCAAAAATAGAAAATAAATCCACTGTTTTATCTGAATTTTTTGTAAAATAAATGATCTTCATTATTATTATTATTATTATTATTATTTTGGTTTCAAAATCATACTTGGCAGGTCTCAGGAGTTACTCACTGCACTCTAAAATTGCTCCTGGCAGGGCGACCTTAGAAGATGCCAGTGAATTGAACTGGGGTCAGTCCTGGGTTTATGAAATGCAAGGCAAATGTCCTACTACTGGATTATTATTTTAAAAATAAGTCTTATTTATTTTTTTCTGGACTCACAAACAGTTCTCAGAAAGTAATTCTTAGCCAAGTAGATCATGGGTTCAATGCAAGAGTCCAAGGATGCACAACTGCCTGTTGCCAGAGTATTGGAGTATTGGGTTGGTGCTAATTGGGAAATAAGGTGGTACCCATTCCACCATGTCCATACATATGGCACCTAGTAGTTTCCAGAATTGAACTCTGCAATGATCAGATAATTTATGGTGCTAGGCATTGAATACAATTCAGACTCATGCCAAGCATATATTCAAACCATTAGCCTATGTCCCACCTTCAAATATTTACTTAGTCTAAATTATTTTTATAAATAATATTTTAAATTTATTGATTTACTTTGATTATAGTTTAGGATGTTGCAATAAAGTTAAAGATTATGTAATTTATTATGAGTAGGGCATAATTATAAATTTTCACTTTATTTATAATAATTTAAAACAGAGTAATACTTAAAATATGAGCACATTAGTGCCTAAATTTTGATCTCAAAAGCCTAAAGGTTTTAAGAGAAACATCATGTCTATAAATCATCTTGAAGAGCAGTAAGTCACAAGTTTATCAAAATGCAAGAATATTGCCAATATCTTCCTTAGCGATTTACTTAAGTCAACATTTGATCAACAAATTTGAAGCTAGTCTGCGAGTTAGCATGGAGTTAAGGCGTTTGTCTTCCATGTAGAAGGACAGTGGTTCGAATCTGGTATCCCATATGCTCCCCCGTGCCTACCAGGGTGATTTCTGAGCATAGAGCCAGGAGTAACCACTGAGTGTGCCGGGTGTGACCCAAAAACAAAAACAAAAACAAAAACAAAAAATTGAAGCTAAATGCAAAGAACTTTGATAGAGGCTTTTTAGTAAGTAATTATGTCAGTGTTTGCTTTTATTAACATTAATAATTAAAACATATTGAATATGGATCTTATCTTGTGTCATACTAATAAGAAAATATATTGCCCTCTTTAATTATAAATAACAAAAAATGTCTATAACTTTCTCACAGAAAACATTTTTCATACTGACTTTAGGTAACATTTTTCCCATCTCTGCTATCGATACATTTGATTTTAGAGGATATCTACATAGAGAGACATAAATAATGATAAGTCACATAACAAAATTATTTATTTTACTTATATTTTCTTAGATTTATATATATTAGAAAAAGACCATCTACTATAAATATTCACAATTCTATTGAAAATAGTATCAGTACATATAAAGACACAAGTGTCTACATTCCTTTGTTTTGTTTATGGGACACACCTAGTATATGCTCAGAGCTATTTCCTGGTTCTGTCTGTGCTCAGGGATCAAATATTAACGGGGCTCAGAGGACTATATGGGATGTCAAAGACTGTATATGAGCAGGCGATATGCAAAGTAATCACCCCACCCATTGTGCTCTCACTCCAGCTTCTGAAACGCTCACATTCTTAATCTAAGTCAAATTCATTAAAAAATATGATTAAGGGGTCAGAGCAGTGGCACAGGGTGCCTTGCAGTGCTAGCCTAGGACGAACTGTGGTTCAATCCCTCGAAGTCCCAGATAGTTCCCCCAAGCCAACAGCAATTTCTGAGTGCATAGTCAGGAGTAATCCCTGAGTGTCACCTGGTGTGGCCAAAAAACCAAAAACAAATACACCCCCCCCCAAAAAAAATCATTAAAACACTCAAAAAAGAAAATTTGTTTATATTTATAGTAAAAATAAATGCTTATTAGTTATAGACAAAATCACAAGAAAATGATCAAAAGCAGCCAAAGAATATAAAGACATTTCAAATTCATGGTAATAAGTTCATTAAATAGTCATAATAATAATAGAAATGAGAAACAGTGTGATCAGTGTTTCATAAAATTGTGAAAATATTTTAATAAATATCATTAGGAAATACACAAAGAAATTTAAAAGAGAAATACAATTATATTACACTTATTTCCATTTTGCTGATCATTCTTTAATATTTTTCTTTTTTGGTAAAAATGAGCATATGAACAAAAAGAATCCCAGTTTTCTTAGTTCTCTGGTCCTAGTATACACACACTTTGAACTGATACACAGTTTGTCATCCAGTTTTTTAATTAATCCATATTTGAATAGTCATAAATAGCTTAATTAATTAATAAGTTTATTAATCTAATTTTATTAATCTTCATTTATTAATCTAAGAAATTAAAAAAAATTACATGAAAGTGACCTGTAAAGTTCCTAAATCAAAATTGGTATTCAGTACATTGTAGTTGAGTGCAAAATCAAACTTTTTATTTTCCTCCTAGTGTTTTTAAAATGCTAATAAACTTTGCCCAAAGGCTTAACATTACTTAGCTTAGTAAAGCTAGAGAAGGTTATACACTTTGGGGATTTTATTTGATAAGTGCACTTATTACTTTGAACACATTTTGATTGTTTGTGCTTGAATGATTTTAAGTAGGAAATCCATTTTTACTTCCAAAGGCTATGTATTGTCCTACCTTTTAGAGTATAAAAAATTCAAATCAGATGTTTCATAGTGCTTTAATGCATTAAAACAGAAAACTAATCTGAAATGATCTTCTGTAAGAAGACTTTCTAATTTAAAATCTTTAAGCACTTTGTTTTGAACATGTAGTTGGAAAGATAAATTATTTGGTGCTACTTGATTGCAAGATTTATGAACATAGCTACAGACCACCTACTGGTGTAAAGAAATAGCTCAATAGTAGACTCAGAAGAACTCAATCATAAATTCAGCTTCTTCCCTCCATGTTTTCTAAATTAAAGGTTGTACTGGAAATTATTACTTATTTTTCCATTTGAAATTTTTATGTTTTTATTATTCTAGACCTATCAACTTATGAATATGTATACTTATGTGTTTAACTATTTTACTTTTTACTCACTTAATGACGTTTATGCATTTATTTTTTCTTTTCTTTTCTTTTTTATTTTTGGATTTTGAGTCACAATGGTGATGTTCAGGGGTTACTCCTGGCTCTATGCTCAGAAATCGCTCCTGGCAGGCTCGGGGGACAATATCGGATGCCGGGATTAGAACCCACCATCTTTATGCAATCAAGGCAAATGCCTTACCTCCATGGTATCTCTCCGGCCCCTATACATTTCTTGATATGGAGCACGAATTTCATGAGACATGATTATTGTATTAATCATCAACTAGATATGGATCCACAAGTGCCTGAAGTAAATTTGGTGAAAGGGATGCTATTTTACTAAATATGACTATATTTCATATCTGAAACTCCTTTCATATATATGTATATATGTATATATGAAACTTATTTCATATATACTTATATTTGTGTGTATATGTGAAACTCCTTTAATATATGTATATATTTATGTATATATATGAAATAGAGAAAGAAACTTCCTCAATATTATGGAAAGTTCTGATTACAACATAGCCAACAAAGATTTCTGTAGAGAGAAAGACATATTCTATTTCCTTTTTAAAAATAATTTTAAATTATTGTACTTATCACTCAAATTAATATCCCAGATAGGCTAAGCAGCAAAACTAAAATGAAAGTCCAGGTCCTATTGCATTCAAATTTGAGCTTTTCTGGGGGTGGAAAGATAGCTCAATGTCTGTTCATTTTTTTTCTAAGAAAGAAGACTAAGTTCATCTCTGATACTGCATGACCCCCCAAATACAATGAGAAGTGCCCCCCAAGCATCCTGTCTTGAGTAACTCCCAAGTACTTCTGGATGTTGCCCCAAAATTCATCCACCAAACAACAATAACTTGAGACTTTATGTAATATTCTATACTTTCTTCTGAAAGTACTGAACCAATGCATGTTTCACTAGTTATCTATCTTGTTTATATACAAATGCCCATAAGGTATCCTTAGGTGTTCTTTCATAAATGTTCTAAAGTATCTGTGATAGGTCTGTGAAAAGACTAAAATCAGAGAAAAAGAAAGCTTTATGTCATATTTTTGAAATGCACTGGAATTAGGAATACTTGTGCTAAAATAAAGATTTAGATTAAAACTGGGTAAGCTAAAACTGACAAGAAATATGTGACTGAGAAAGCATTTTTAATGAATTATTAAACAGGATGAAGCAGAAAGGAAAAAAATGTCTTGACTAATGATGACTGAAGGTTGACAAACATTTTTTTTAAAAACAAGATAACCCATTTTTCACATGTCAAGTGACAGGACCAAAACTAAATTTTAACAGAAAAATGTGACTATGATAGAAGGTGCAAGTTTGAATATCACACACAGAACTCCATCAATTGATGTTTTCTTTGACAAAAGCAAGCTATGGCTGAAGTCACATGTTCACTTTCTAAACATGTTAGAGATCTTAAGGTAATTCACAAGTAAAAGTTACATCTTTTATAGTGTGAAAGATATAAGGCACAAAGTAGGAAATGCAATTCTCTTAATAATTCTTCCCAAAAGATATGAAAGAGCATAACATTTCTGAAATGATTATAAATAAATATCCTTCACAGTAATTTTAACTTTCAGATCCAATAGAACCATATTCCTCCTGCTAAGTGGATGTAAGGACAAAGCAAATGGTAATAGAGCACTGCCATGAAAGTGGATCTTGGTTACAAGCAGATATCTAATCATTGTGATCAATTCATTGAAATATAGTACTGTGAGTATATGCCTCAGTATATTAATTTATGAGTATGGTCAATGTGTGAAGCAGTGGGTTGAGCATCTAGACTCTATTCATCTCCTTTAGTCTTAGCATTGAATCATCTCTGCGTAATCACAGGGAGCATTAGGTTTCTTATTACAGTTGAAGACATGAGTATCTCGTTTGTCTCCTTATAGACAACAGAGGATTAGCCTTAATCTGATTCTTATCATATTTGATTTATTTTCTTTTTCCCAAAAATGTATTAGTTTATCACATGAGATTTTACTTAAACATTTGTTATTGGTTAAAACTAATTTGAATATTAATTATCTATTATCATGTCACAAATTACTTGAACAATAACTTCATTGAATCAACATTTATCTCTTAATTTAATGGGTGAGTAATCCTGAAGTAGCTTAGTTGGTAGCTCTTATGCAAAAAAAAAATGTTTTGGGGGAGCTTTTTGGGCCACACTGATGGCGCTCAGGAATTACTCTAGGCTCTGAGTTCAGAAATCGCTCCTGGCAGGCTCGGGATGCAGAGATTCAAACCATTATCTGTCCTGGATCGGGAATGTGCAAGGCAAACGTCCTACCCCTACTCTCTGGCCCCTCATGCAAAAATTTTAATGAGATTGTAATTAAGGTGTGAGATATGTCTAAAGTTGCCTCAAGGCTTAAATGTAAGAGGATCCTCTTTTAGATGAAAAGATTTTAGTTTGTCTCCATTGAGTATAATATTTGCCATAGGCTGTGGTAAATGGCCTTGACTATATTGAGAAAGTTTCTTCTATTTCCATCTTGTTGAGAGAATTTATTTGTTTTTTGTTCTGTTTTGTTTTGTTTGGTCATGCCTGGTGATGCTCCGGGCTTACTCCTGGCTAGGGGGACCATATGGGACTCAGGGGGTTAAATCAGTTCTGTCCTGGATCTGCATGCAAGGCAAATGCCCTATTGCTGTGCTTATTGCTCTGGCCCCATTTTTGAGAGTTTTTATCATGGATGGCTATTGAACCTTATCAAATGCTTTTTATGCATCTATTGATATGATCATGTGGTTTTTAATTTTCCTTTTTATTTTGTTTTGTTTTGGGAGGTCACACCCGGTGATGCTCAGGGGTTACACCTGGCTATGCACTCAGAGATTGCTCCTGTCTTGGGGGCCATGGGGCGCTGGGTGATCAAACCGCAGTCTTTCCTAGGTTAGCGTGTACAAGGCAAACGCTCTACAGCTTGCGCCACGCTTCAGTCCCAAATTTTCCTTTTGTTGATATGGTGTATTACATTGATTGACTTACTTGTGCCTTGTATCTCCAAAATGAATCCTAATCTGTCATGATGTATGACTTTCTTGATGAGGTGTTAGATTCTGTTTGTTAGGATTTTGTTGAGCATTTTTGCATCTGTGTTCATCAGAAGTATTGGACTGTAGTTCTCTTTTTTTGTGGCATCTCTGTCTGCATTTGGTATAAGGATGATATTAGCCTCATACAAACTATTTTGGAGTGTTTCTGTTTGTTTGTTTGTTTCTAATTTTCTGGAAGAGCCTGAAAAGTATAGGCATTAGGTGCTCTTTGAAGGTCTGAAAGAATTTTTTTGGCTTAGGTTTTTGTTTTTGGGAAGATTTTTGATTACTATATTAATTTCTCACAGGTGATGGGTCTGTTCAAATATGCTATTGTATCTTGATTCAAACTTGGAAGGTTATATGAGTGCAAGAATTTATCCATTATACTTTTGTAATCATAATTTCATAATTTATTGACTATATTTAGAAATTCCTAAAGACTAGCAAAAAGTTCCTCAAAATAATAAATTCTTATAGTAGATTGAAAGGCTACAAAATTAATGCAAAAAATCCTTGGCTTTCTTATACACAAATAATGATAGAGAAGAAATAGACATTAAAATCACACTAGCACAACAGAAATTCAAATACCTTGAAGTCAACATTACTAAAGGAGTGAAGGACCTCTACAAAGAAACATTGCTTCAAGAAATAAAAGAGGACACAAGGAAATTGAGATATTCCCTGATCATGGATTGGGAAGATTAATATAATTAAAATGACAATTATCCCCAAGACATTATACAAATTTAATGCAATCTCTCTAAGAGTACCCACAAAGTTCTTCAAAGAAGTAGATCAAACACTCTTGAAATTTGGATGTTGTTTTTTTTTTCTTTTTGTTTTTTTGCTTTGTTTTGTTTTTATGCTTGGGCCACACCCTGTAATGTTCAGGAATTATTCCTGGCTATGCCCTCAGAAATTGTTCCTGGGTTTGGGGAACCAAATGGGATGCCGAGGGAATCGAACTGCGGTCCATCCTAGGTCGACCCTGTGCAAGGCAAATGCCCTACCCACTGCACCACTGTTCAGCCTCTGGATGTTGTTTTACTTAAAAATATTCACTTTATTCATCTTTTGCCAATGATCAAACTCAGGGCCTCATATATTCAAGGCAAGTGTTCCACTATAGCTCTTGAGGTTGAAGTATGTCCTTAATACTATATATTTTTCCACCATCTTTAAAGGGTATAATTATTTTCTATTAAAATTGCTTAAAAGACTTTGCTCATTTATTTGTCTACTTGCAGATAATTGATGAAAGTGACAGAATCTCTGTTCAAGTAATTAAAGTGCATTAAGCGTTGAATCCCTTCCTTGGATAGTTGAGTGTGGTACATGACATCAGCACAAGGCATGCATTGCCTATTCTTGCTTTCTCCATACTGGGTTCTAAGCTTAATTTAAAAGTTGAGCGGAGCCGGAAAGATAGCACAGCAGTAGAGCATTTGCCTTGCATACAGCCGATACAGGATGGATGGTGGTTCAAATTCCAATATCCCATATGATCCCTCAAGCTTGTTAGGAGCGATTTCTGAATGCAGAGCTAGGAGTAACCCTGAGTGCTGCCGGGTGTGACCCAAAAACAAACAAACAAACAAATAAAAGCTGAAGACCAAAGAAAAACTCAGCTCATTAGGATCATTAGTGTGTGTATTTATTTTAAGCAAGTATTAAGTACTAATGTAAAATACTATCCATTCATACCTCCTTATTAAAAGTTGAGTGATTAATTAAACTATGCCCATAACAGAGATTCCTCAGAGGAAAGTGGCTCTTAATGCAGTACATCTTTTCCTGTTCAGCTCTACTGTTACTATTGGATATAGTACAGAATTTAACACAGAAATTTCTAGCTTTGGGGCCCTGGAGATAGCATGGAGGTAAGGCGTTTGCCTTTCATGCAAAAGGTCATCGGTTGGAATCCCGGTGCCCCATATGGTCCCCCGTGCCTGCCAGGAGCAATTTCTGAGCATGGAGCCAGGAGTAACCCCTGAGTACTGTCGGGTGTGACCCAAAAACCACAAAAAAAAAATAAAATAAATTTCTAGCTTTGAGTCTTGGCTCTGCCTCTACTTTCTTGCATGGCTTTGAGCAAATTATTTAACCTTTCCTGATCTTATTTTATAAAGCTTTGAAAGTATAATTTAATGTTTATGAGACAGAGACATTTTTGAAAATTAACTGAGCAAACATGTCTGTAAATAAATAGTCATCCATAAAAATACACAAAATTTATTTGTTTTGTGCCTACATATTACAAAATTTATTGTCATATTTATATAAGTATACTGTGATAAAACACTGCCTCACAAAGTGTGTTTTAAAGAAATCTAATAACACAGATTTCTCCAAAGAAAATGAGATTTAATTTTCTTTCTTTTGAGAAAGAGGGGAATTGGGTCACATTAGCAGTGTTCAGAGACATACACATCTCTGTGCTTAGGTGTGAACCCTCAGGATGCTCAGTGAACCATGATATTCAGAATTCTAACCAGGGTCACGGTTGTTGTAGAATATGTAAGGTAAATGCCTTACCATCTTTACCAACTCTCTATGGAGGGTTTTAGATCATTTTGGTATATTTTTCTTTTTTGGGGGGGGAGGGATTTGGGCCACACCCAGTGAAACTCAGGGGTTACTGCTGACTATTCGCTCAGAAGTCGCTCCTGACTTAGGGGACCATATGGGAACCGGGGGATCCAACCGCGGTCCGTCCAAGACTAGCACAAGCAAGGCAGGCACCTTACCTCCAGTGCCACCGTCCGGCCCCCGTGGTATATTTTTCATCCCCAAGTCTTTACTGAGTCTTGCTAGAAACTGCTCTTTTTGATTAATAATGAAGTATGGCTCATAATTTTATACCTGTGACTCTCGCAGTCAAACAACTTTCTTTGATCCCTTTGAACGTTCAATATTAAAAGTGTATGTATTACCTCCTAGATGGATTGCTGTCACTTCCATATATCATTTTACATTTTTCTTTTCAGAATTTCAGAGTATTCCAAGAGCTCCTTTCTTTAGCTCTATACAAATAGTACTAAAAAGATCATTACTGGGGCTGGAGTGGTAATATAGTAGGTAAGGCATTCTCCTTTGTAAGTGATCCTGATTTGATTCCTGACCCTCCATATGTCCCTTAAGCCCATCTGGAGTGATCTTTCTTTACAAGTCCTGAACTCCTCCTGGTATGGCAGAAAAACATACACTCATGTTTATATTTATATCATCTCTATCTCTACTTATCTATTTTATATAGATATAAAAGATATATAATATATATTTTATTATTATCTATATATAATATAAAGATTAAAGATATGGCTGTGAAATTAAGTGCTATTGTAAAAAGAGAAGTAAAGGGAACAAATAAAATTGTAGTTTATAGATTTATTTAGGGTGAAAAGGGGTCCCCAAGCAGTACTCAAAGGCCAAGGGATTATTGAGAGGTTCTATCAACTAGGCCAGATCTGATGTAATAACCAGACCCAGAAATGAAGGAACCTTAGTTTTACAGGCAGCATTACTCAGAAGTTCATGGTCTTAGGTGCTATAGATTGAACCGAGGTCTTATGCATGAATTTTTAATCCTTGTTATCTTTCCAGCCTCTATATAAGTAAAAGGGAAATGAGTTCATTGATCACCACATCCTTTTTGAAATGTTATTTGTGATATTTTTCTATAAGGATCAAAAAGATTTTTGCAACTTCTCTTATTTTCCAAGTTCCTTTGAATCTCAGGATTTTAAATAATAAATATAAAAGTTATATATCTGGTCAGAACAAACAGTAAATGGGTTACAGTGTTTTTGTTGCATGTAATCTATTCCATTTCAATACAGAGCGCTACATGGGGCTCTGAGCATGACCATGAATTACTACTGAGCAGAGCTCTAAGTAGCCCCTGACATTGCTAGGTATGGACCAAATCCCACTCTTTAAAAAGTTATAAATCTGTGTAAAAATCCTCTGTTTTTTTACAGAAATATAACTCGCTTCTGAAACTAATCTGGTATACTTTCCAAGGTAGAGGACAAATGTTAGAAAAGATGCTTCTTTCATGTATATGTTAAAATTTCAGTATCACATTATTCAGCTGAGCCACCGTGGACAAGCTATGTGTTTAATGTTCTAAAGTATAACATTCTATAAATAAGTTTTGCTTAAGGAAAATGATTGAACAATAATATAATCCGATTTCTAAGTCACAGAATTTTACAGCTACAAGCCCATGTGGCCTACCACATTACAAATTAAGACACACATTACATATGTTTTATGTTATTCTTCTAATGTTTCTAAAGTTTTAGTCAATTGTGAATTGTCATTAAGAAACTGACAAGAAAGTTAAGGAAATTGAGATGATAACTTCACAGGTAGCTTCACTAATTGTTTAATTCATTTGTTTACTTTATTCTACCATTCATTAATCTCTTAAACAACATTTAGTGGAAAGCACAAAGGGTAGTTACCACATAAGCATGAGTTCCTATTTGTTGCACACTTGAGGTTTTGTTACCAATCTTTCTCTTAAGGATAAATTAGGAACTGAAGTCTTGTTCTTGAGATTTCTGCATAATTCTTAGAGTGTTCCATTGTCAAGCCAGAGTAGGCATATGTGAAAAGAAAAATCTATTAATCACCTCTGAACTACCTAATAATAGGCAGACTAAGTTACTAAAACTTCACAAAGTATTTAATGTGATGTTATCAATGGATATTTACAAAGCTATTAGGTAAGTATTATTATTACTACTTTATTATTATTACTATCCTTTCTTTACAATTACAGTACTGGAGGCCGGAAGAGATTCAGGTTAAATACCTTGGATACATTATATAAATACAACTAGTCCAGCACTTTAAATCTAATACCTGAATGATGGTATTGAGAAGGTATTTTTGGTGCAAGAATATCAACAAAAAAATCTACAGGTTTGTTGATAAGTACGTTAATCACAATTAAATGTCTTACTTTAATTCCACTACTTGTCTGGCATTATAAATCTGCACACATTTGAAAAAAAAAGTATAATGCTTCTATCACAGAATTTGAGACACAAAGTCCTTAAAATCATATTGGGAGATTTTTGATAATAATTCATATTGATACCTCAGAAAGAATCGGGTGTTGTCTCTCTTTTCTGAAGCCCAGAGTAAGAGTGGAAAGTTCCAATCTTTTCTGTTTCCTAACTCTTAAAATTATAAAGTGCAGTATTTCTGGGGCCTGAGTGACAGCACAGCAGTAGGGCATTTATTTGCCTTGCAGGCAGACAGTCTGGGACAGACCCAGTTTCGATCCCCACCATCCCAGATAATCCCCCTAGCCAGGAGGGATTTCTGAATGCACAGCCAGGAGTAACTCCTGAGCACCATTGGGTGTGGCCCAAAACCCAAACCAAGCAAAAATAAATAAAGTACAATTTTCCCTTTTAACTGCTTTTAGGGGTTGTAATTGAACTTTCACAAGTCATTAAGATGACATAAAAGAATTTGTCCTATAATAATAGATGATGCCATAACTTATCAGCCACCTTCATATAAAAGTCAGAGTAGCCATGGATTTTCACTTTTGTCTGTGGGATATAATACTTATAAAATGCATTTTTCTAGTTTACATAATAATTGATGCTATGGTCTGCTATTTATAATTTAGCATACATTGAAACCTTTATGAGATGGTTTTATAAGGGTCATGTTAGAGTTCTTAGTTTAAAAAAGTTTTTGTTTATAAAAAGCAGATATTCCTAACAAGACTCATGATAAATGAATAAAAAGAAGGGAAAATATAAGTAATTAGGAATAAAAAAAAACACATCAACCACTGCTGGTGTTAGCACTGTGTCTATTGTTATTCATTCTACTAAGCAAGGTTTTAGCATATTAAATACAATGAAATCTATCAAGCAAGGTTTGGGTATGAGCATGTGTACTTGGTTCGATACTTGTCTGGGTATAAGAATAAAGTCTTTGATAGTTTGCTGATCTAAAAAACAGGTAGTATCATTAAAAGAAAATGGAGTATCAATGATGTTACATAAAACTAAATTTATGTCGTTTGCTGAATCTGACATCTTTTGTCAAGCTTCCAGAACCGACTTAGGCAATACTTGGGAGGTATGACTTCATAGTATTAGTCATTCCTGAATCCCAATCAAGACCATTAAATGACCCAGTGGTTTAGGAGTTCTGATTGTGACTGAGTTTAAGCCTAGTAAACATGAAGATAGTTCAGAAAAGAAACAGAACTTATCACTACACAAATCATCATTAGTCATCAGCCTTTCTTGAACACTGAATTATTTTCAGTAGGAGGTATTCATGACTGAAAGAGAGAGTGATACTTAAACTGAAAGGACTTGGTTTTCTATGCCAGTCTTGCCATTTACAATCACTTTAAAGTCTTAAATATTTAACCTCTTGAACCTACATTGATAAATGGAATAATAATTATGTCTATTTGTTGAGAGACTGGTGTACAAAGATCTTTCTTTAGCCTTTTAAGCTAAGTAACATTTGAAAATATTTTCTTTTATTCCAGAAATCTGTTATAGTAGTACATGAGATACTTTTATGATGTCTCCAAGATTGGGAAAAGGTATGTTTTCATTACTGAGTTAAGAAAGATTGAACTCTGGTATTCCTTCTGTGTACGGAAGGTTCTGTAGTTCTGCTTATTCTGTTTTTAGTTGGAGATGCGGCATTAGGCAATGAAAATCCAGAGGTAGGAACTGGGAAACCTGAGTTTGCAAATAATTGAAAGGCCAAAACTAGCATCAGTTACTTATTTACAAAATAATTAGTTGGGAAAAATAATAGCAGATAATGACCCTAGATTAACTTCTTTTACCATTTTGCCTTTTTTAAAAAAAAGTCTGTATACTATTTAACAGTTCTAAATCATCTTTTTTTTACCTTATTTAGAGTTAAATAAAAATTGGACAATTGCTTTCTTTTTGTTTTGTTACTTAAAATTTATACTTCCATTGAGAGAGGAGAAAGTATTCGTGTGAAATAGAATGCTATGGCTATTATTTCTAAGTCAATGCTATTTTAAATTATTATATTTTCAAAATAAATTTTCTAAGACTAAACCATATCTTCTTGACATGCTTTCTATATATCTGTGTCTGAAAATATTGAATTTAATGATTAATTAACATAAAACAAAATAAAAATGACCTCCTTAATATGTACTCCCCCAATGAAGGTTACCGCAGTTTTAGAAATAAGGTATACAATGCCAGTAAGCTTGGTATTTTGTTTTGTTGATGATATTCAAGCTTTTTTACTCTAGAGGTCAGTATAATGTTAAAAATGGGGTGAAAAATTCATGATGAGATTTAAAAACAAGGTCCTTAAATCTGAATCTCACATAAAATTGAAACTAAAAACTCTCTAACCACCAAAAGACAATTCTGAAGTGACAGTAATACAAAACAGAATGTCCAGTGGGAATTAAACAATGATTGAGGCTGGTGACTGAATTTCATGCACAAAATACTTACCCACCGTTATACAATCTTAAGCACAAGATAGGATGAGCAGAAGGTAGAGAATAATGTAAGCTAAAGACAAAACAAAAGAAAGCCAGGTAGAAGCATCAAATGAAGGAGGAACAAATGTTTCAAATGAGAAAGTTATTTTACATGACTTAGACTGTTTTCATTCTCTGTTCTTTAAATGACAACAACAAGAGAAAAGAAGAGGGGCTACATGCTTTTATGTTAATATACATGCTTCACTAAATTCACTGGTTTTCTCAAATCCTCATTCAGCCCCTGCCTCTTACTATGAAACAATGGCGTTGCCTCCTTTTTTTTTTCACTCTTCCCACATATATTCATTATTGGCCAGTTCATATCTTTTATCAAATTAACTTCCTTTCTTCAGTATCAGAAAGGATGCCCTACTTTCAGTTCCAATCCAATCTTTCTCGGTGTTGATGTTCCCATTTCCTTCCCACTTGCTCATTAAATATTTAGCTTTTTTAATTAGTATATATTAATATATTATATAACTACAATTTAACCAATATAGAGATATATTGAAAAATGGGGAAGAGATGAGAATATATATTTTACATATAAAAATCTATATTATTATATATAGTCTTTTTGAGCCACACCCGGCAATGCTCAGGGCTTACTCTTGGCTCTGACCTCTGGGATCACTCCTGGTGATGCTCTGGAAT
This sequence comes from Crocidura indochinensis, assembly GCA_004027635.1. Lineage (NCBI taxonomy): Eukaryota > Metazoa > Chordata > Mammalia > Eulipotyphla > Soricidae > Crocidura > Crocidura indochinensis. Next base: position 15,906 of record PVKC010015450.1, read on the forward strand.
CCATGAGGAGTACCAGGAGGGTGGGGTGTGGAACAGAAAAACAATGGACAAGGTAAGAGCTTTATTACATGTACTATATAGATCTAGGCTCTCCAGTTAACATCTTTAAGGCTTTTTCTCCCCTCTTTTAGTTCTTCAATCTGTAAATATGTTGGGAACTTCTTATCCAAAAAAGAAAATACAAAAGAAAAAAATCACATCTCCCTTAAGTAATTGTTTTTTCTCCTCTCCTCCTCAAAGCTTCTGGTAAAATCTATCCAAGGCATTCTTCAGCTCACAGCAATTTGACATTTAACTCATTTAACCTCACTGTGCCTCTGAATCTTGCCTTACTGAGTCACCAATGACCTTCTAATTGACCAATCCAATGAATTTTATTCAATCCTTGCCTTACAGGAATTTTTTGCAACATTTGACACAACAATTGATAATCTTTCACTTGAACTTTGCAATTTTTCAGTGACATTTTATTCTCCTCTCCTGCTTATATATGGCCTTTGTGGACCACTCTTCATCTATTGGTAACTGACCTAGAAGAATCTATAAATCACTCTTACATTTGAAGGAGGTCTTCAGTGATCCCATCACATTCATATAAAATGAAGATACTTTGAAAGACACATTAAGCTTTCTGAAAATGTGTTTCTACTAAATGAATACCTTTATTATGAATTTTTACAAGTTCAAAATATGTATTAGTCAATGTAATAATTTTTAACAAATTGAGAAATTGTACCAATCTCATTGTTCTGTGTGCTTAGTCAAATTTTAGCCATGAATTATCATTTTTATTTGAAAAATGTAATCTTTGAATATTTGACAGATACAGTGTAATAGTGGATATCTATAATGAATCATGCTAGAACATTCTTTAATTTAGCATATAATTTTATGGGAATAATTAACCTACTATACAAACATTTGACTAAGGTTTAAGTATGAATTATTTTTGTAATTATCACTTTGATATTCTAAGATATTAGACCTCATCTACCCTTGATTCCTCAAAAGAAAAAGGTTAATAATGACCTTCCTGTTTTTTGAAATCACAAAGAGGTTTATTTACTTTGTTTTGTTTATGCATTGTTTAGTATCTATCACATATACTCAACTTTTCCCATTCAAGATAAATTTTTGACATTAATAATGAGAATGGTTGCACTTAAACAAAACTTTATTCATGAATACTAAAACTTGAATATTGTAAAACTATTGTTACAAAAATTCTTAAAAATTTACAATTATGAAGTAGTAAAAGTATTTCTACGTCAATAGGTTGTATAAAAATGGGTCAGTGGCATTGTTGGTACCAGGATTAAACAGATTATAATGAACTTCAACTCATGATAGACACCAAAATTCTGAGTTGCTACCTATTATACAGTGTTTGGTCAGCAGTTATGTCCCAAGTATAAGAGCAAAGTTTGTTCAAAAAAGTCAAAGTCAAGCATCTCCATCTTCTATGTTATTCCTACAGAACAATAAATGTTTGCCTTTTTTTCCATTATCAATAGAGCTTTTTAAGGTAACCAAATCATTATGTGTTTACTAACATGTATAGGATTGTATTTTTCTGGTTTACTTCATTCTGTTCAGTTTTTTCTTTAATGATTTTATTTCTTAGAGTCTTGTGTTTTTTTTTTTTCAAACCTCACTTAGCTGATATATGGAATGTGAAATTTACTTAGAAACTTTATCATTTCACTTTTGTTTAGTAGTGGAATGATCCAGATGCTTGTCTAAATTTCATTTTAAAGGAGAAAACGTCGCACTTAGCTATCTCAGAGCTCACTGCTAGCTCACTGCTCAGAGATTGGTCCCGTGGTTTTCTGGACACCATATTCAGTGTCATGATGCAGTCTTCCTGCATGTAAAGCATGTGCTCCAACTCATTCATTGATCTATCTCTCTGGCCCTTTGTCTACTTATTTTTGTTTGTTGTTGTTGCTGTTTGTTTGTTTTATTTTGGGTTTGGGGCCACACCTTGGTGATGCTCGGGGGTTACTCCTGGCTATGCACTCAGAAATCGCTCCTGGATTGGGGGTCCATATGGGACTCTGGGGATCGTACCCAGGTCCGTCCACGTGCAAGGCAAACACCATACCCCTGAGCTCGCTCTAGTACCACTTTGTCTACTTTGTTTTTTTGTTTTGTTTTGTTTTTTGTTTTAGGGCCATACCCGGTATGCTCAGGGGTTACTCTTGGGTATGTGCTCAGAAATCACCCCTGGCTTGGGGAACCTTATGGGATGCCTGGGGATCAAACCATGGTCCATCCTGGGCCAGCAGCCTGCAAGGCCCTACCGCTGTGCCACCTCTCCAACCTCAGTCCTTTTTCTACTTTTTAAAAATTAGTTTTACCTTTGTTATTTTGTAGTGACTTCTAGCATTGTTAAATTTTTAAAATAAGTCTGTTAGATTCTATTTGGAAAGCCTATTCCTTAGAAGCAATGAAACATCAACCCAGATCTCATTATCTGTCAGTCAAATTCTAGGGCTGGTCTGGTAAAGACGAGAGTCTGTGGTAGAAATATAAAACTGGAGTCTTCTCAACAGGTAGGTATTCTTACCATTCCAATTGCTTATAGTTGGCTCTGTTGAATCTTTTCTAGAGAGAAGAAGAAGGCATAAATGCTAATTTCTCATTTGTCTTATTCTTTCCTTCATGTTTATAGTGTGAGGAATCATGGGACAGTGTAGAATAGAGTAAATCTCTCCTGCTGTTGCTTCCTTTCATGGGATTCCCTGCCAAGACCCACTGACAATTCCTTATGGAAATGGAGATTTTATCGTGGTGTCTTGGCCAGATTCCATGTAGCCAAAGACATTTTATCTAAATATTTTCAAGGCGTCTATCTCTACAGCATTGAAGTGCTCAATTAGATATGGCCCGAGTTTCTGTAGCATATCAGTGTGCACGGCTGAACAGCTGCTGCATTCCAACAGAGGGTGAAGTCATGGTTATATAAAGAGCTTTGAAAGCTGTTTGGAACAATGGAAGATTTAAACAGGCAAGTGCACACCTGAGCTATCAGTCAGTCACCTGCTCAGAATGACAGAAGGATCTGGAACAATCCTACTTCCTGGAAGTAACAAGATCTTTCTTTAGCCTTTCCCCCCTTCTCTTTAGCCTACATACTCTCCTGTTTTGCTTTATTTGGTTTTACTATCGCTCTCACAAAGAGTAAAATCATTGTCTACTATAGTGATTTATTATTTCCTATGATTTTAACTTTCAATGTGATATATTTATGAATAAAAAATTCAGTATATATTAGCCAACATTCGAAGCACTGCCATTATTGAATATCTTCATTGGAGTTAAGTCATCGTGCCCTAGTCATTTAATGGCTCTTTCCTGATAGATGGTAAACTACTTTCATGTAGTACACAGCACCTGAATGAATCCTTAATAATCAGCTGTTGTGACAATTCATAATCTCTCCTTGGGTGAAATTCTCTTGTCTCTATCAATTGGGAACTCATTAATTATTAGTACTATCAAGCCATTTCCTAATGTCATGAATGAAACCTGACAATGAAAATAATCATTGAAGGATACCAATTTATATTCTCCTTTGATAGAACTTAAGTTGTTTTGATTTGCATTCAAGATTAGGATGCATAACTAATTGTGACAAATTTCTGGGTATAAAAACCAAGTCATTTGGCATTGGAGGTTCTGAGTTCCATCCTGTTTCAACCCATCACTAACTGCTATCTGGCCAGTCAAAGTTTCCTAATGGGGCTTGACTTTCTCATTTAATAAATGGAGATAAAAATCTATGTCTTGCTCACTTCACAAGACTGTAGGAAGGATCGTCTGTAGGAATGTGCCTGTGTGAACTATGCCACTCTTAGACCTGAAAGCTTCACATTATTTTGTCATCACTATCTGATCTGTCTGCCAGCAAGGGTCACAATGCTACATATGCAGTTCACCTCTGGCCACTTAGAAGCAATAACTCTTCGCCATTTCTTCCATCACTTATTGTCAGTAGGCAGGCAGGTGAGCAAGATATTCTGAAAAAAAAAGTTTCTTGATTTTTGGATGTTGAAATTGACCCCAAAAAGGTAACTACTACAACTCTCTCATAGTGTTTAATTTTGCTCTTCAGCAGATAGCAATTCCATCTCTTTTTACAGAATCCAGAAGACATGACTACATGAGGGACACAGAATATTTTATTCATGGTCCTTGGTGTCCTTATCATACAGTCCTGTTATCAGCTATTAATGGCAGAGCATGTCTCTGGTAAGACAAATCACTCCTTGGGGACATAAGATGTCTTTGTTATCAGAACTCAAAAATGAATTTATAAAATGATCATTGCTTTTGTGAGACAGCGAGATGCAATTTCTTGTCTAGCAATGATTTGTGGAAGACACCTTGTCTTTCATTGATTAGTCATTAAACATAGTCCAGGGGATATAAATACATGATCTCAGAACTGTGGATCAAGTAGACCAAAGGAAAAGAAATAAAAAGACACCTATAAAGAACAACTTCTTAAATCACACTTAATATTTTTCTATGTGTCATAATAAACTACTTATGTATGTTGCACATGAAAACAAATTTTGTGCCACTCCCAACTGTACTCAGAATTTATTTTTAGTCATACACTATGGATCACTACTGACCATCTCAAGGATATTTATTTTGCTGGGAATTAAAACCAAGTTGTCTGCCTGCAAGACAAGCACCCTATCTTCTACCTGCTGTACAATCACCCTGACCCTGAAACTATTGTTTTTTACTCTCTATTAATCTCTATATTTATCTTTTATTTATTTATTTATGTATTTATTTATTTTGTTTTTATTAATATCTTTATTTAAACATCTTCATTAAAAATAGAACTGAAGTTGGGTTTCAGTCATCAATGTAGATAATAACCCAGAGTAGGCCAATATTTTCCTATAAATTTTTCATTAAAAATAAACCAAACTTCTGGGGCAGGATCCATAACACAGCTGGTCAGACATTTTTGCTTTGCATGCTCCCAATCTGGGTTCAAACCCTAGCATCCCAAATGATCCTTAAGCCTGTCAGGAGTGATTTCTAAGCACAGAGTCAGGAGAGACCCCTGAGTGACACCAGGTGTGGCCCATAAAACAAAAACAATTTTTTTAATTTTTTGGCCATACCAAGTGACATGAGGGGTTACTCCTGGCTATGAGCTCATAAATAGCTCCTGACTTGGGGGACCATTTAGGATGCCAGGGGATCAAATCACCGTCTGTCCTGAGTCAGCCACATGCAAGGCAAAACCCTAACGCGACGCCATCACTTTTGTCCCTACAAACAAAAATTCTGAATATATAAATGATAGCTCATGTCTCTTCTATCACTAAAATCTTCATTCATTCATCTTTTAGCCTGTGTAGGTTCTTACAAGTTGCCTAAATTGCAGGATGACATTTAGTTAATCATGGATGGGAGCAGGAAAAACAGAGTTGATTATCTATTAAAATAATTTTAAGTATATTTCCATATTGCTTTATAATTCATAGCTCTATTTAATGCACCACCAACCACAATGTGTTTC
>PVKC010015451.1:0-21348 GCA_004027635.1 Crocidura indochinensis
TAGAATACTGCATTAGCCACATCATCATATTAATCTAATAACTAGATGAAGAAAGTTGAAGAGTACATAATGTTACGTAGTTGCAGTTCAGCTACAACATGTGAACATTGTAACATATCACCAACTAGAAAACAGAGTTTTCACTAAATATAGCCTTGTCTACAGACTTCTTGCAAATAACCATATAGGATTGTTTTTTTGTTTGTTTGGTTTTTGTTTGTTTGTTTTTTGTGATATACAAGCTCCAATCAGGGACCACTCTGGACTTCTCAAAGATCACTCATGGCGGGACTCAAGGAACCATATAGAGTGCAAGACCCACTGTTCTATCTCTCCAATCCACGATGCAGATATTTTTGTTGGTACAGTTTTGTTTTGTTTTGGTAGAAAAAAATTCTCATGTTTATGCACTGTGTTCAAGAAAATTTTAAAAACTGGGGGAAACAGAGTAGGACATTAATATTGCCCAGAATCATATAAAATAGTTCAGCTGATCAAAAAATAAACTCTCTAAATAACAAAATAGCTTTGCTAACTGCATTATAACAGTTGCATTTTTTGTGCTTATTAAATTTTAATAGATTTTTATTCCTCTTCCCCATTCCACCAATTCATAAAGAATTTTTACACTGAAGAATGTATAGACCTCTTTCTGCACACTAGAATATAAGGGGGTTGAGGAGCCGGAGAGATAGCATGCAGGTAAGGCGTTTGCCTTGCATGTAGGTCAATGGTTTGATTCCCGGCATCCCATAGGTCCCCTGAGCCTGCCAGGAGCGATTTCTGAGCATGGAGTCAGGAGTATCCCCGATAGCATAGAGGTAAGGCATTTGCCTTTCATGCAAAAGGTCATCAGTTCGAATCCCGGTGCCCCATATGGTCCTTCGTGCCTGCCAGGAGCAATTTCTGAGCATGGAGCCAGGAGTAACCCCTGAGCACTGCCAGGTGTGACCAAAAAACCAAAAAAAAAAAAAAAAAAAAAAAGAATATAAGGGCATTGAGGTTAGGAATTTTGTTTTTATCTTAGGTTTGGTCCACACAAATACTAAATAGATAGTTTTTGATAAATTAACACTTCTAAAAGATAAATTAACTTCTAAAAATAATACTTGCTGTTATTTTTAATATGGAAGATCAGAAATATAAATAAATAAATAAATTTAGTCCAATAGAGTATAATGATAAATGACAATAATCATGCTCAAATTTAACATCAACAACAAATGATAAAACACTGAATGAATCTGACAGAAGACCTTTAATATGTTGTCAAACCCTATTTGGATAAACTGAAAGTTTACAACAAGCCTAATGATTTCATCAGTCTTAATTATAATTGTGGTTTAGTAAAAGATTCACATCTACTAAAAGTAATGAAGAATGTGTCAAATGTTTGAAGAGAAACATTTAACCACTGCCCAAATGGTTATTGTTTTGCAAATAATCAGAAACTAGAGAAAATGATGGTAATTGCAAGAGAAAGTCATTATCTATGAAGCACCACAGTGATTCTTTTACACTGCAGCTCAATGAGTTTTTTAGATTTATATTCTGCTTCTGCCTCTTTCCATAAAATTTTGCTCAAATATTTTAATTAAAAATAAAAAATTATTAAAAATAAAATCTTAAAAAGTAAATGGCATTCTCTAAAGCCAGTATATAAGATTATTCATTAAATTTGTTGATCTAGAAGTTCAAATTATTTTACTTTCAGTTTCAAGTTAATTTTAAGTTGTTTTTGTTTTGTTATTTTTTCTTAATATTAAAATTAGAAGAGAGGGCATAAATATATATATATATATATATCAAATTATTTGCATTTGTAAGTTCTGAGTTTAATGTAGTAGTGCTCTAAATAAAAACACCTTAAAATTATAGAAAAGACAAAGATTGAACATTAATAACCTATGTTAACAGATAAAACTTTTGGATGCCTGAATTAAATATAGTGGCTTCAACATAAAATGTAGGCATTGTAATATCTAACGATATATAAACACATCTATTAATTTAAAGGATTGGTCTATTACACACTATCTCTCAAAATAATTAGAATTTTATGTAACTAAATCTTTTGAAATGAGTTATACATTATTCATTTAATTATATGTAACATATCATTATGATAAACTTGCATATTTTGCATAGCAATTACATATTTATTGAATATTTTGTTCATTTTGACTTATTTTTAGTGGGTCATCAAATCATAAATATTCTGTCTAATTTGCTTTTAAGGCTTTATATTAAGGAACAATATTTGTGAAGAATATTTCTCTAGGGAAAATGTAATTTAGTTTATGTAGCTAGTTTTGTACTTTCCATTATTTTATTGTGATATTAACACTAGAAAGTACAACCTTTCAAAATTTTGAGTATGTATAATGTATGAATTACTTATATACAAAAATTTAGTACCTGCTGTTAACATATTTCTAATGCATGAGGAGTATTAGATTGTATTTATATACCTCACATTGTCTTTATCCTGTCATTTATTGAAGGGGAATAAGGCAGTTTGCAGATTCTGCCTTTAGTAAATGAGGCTACCATGGGGCACATATATCTTCAACATTTTTTAATTATTCAAGTAAAAATACAGAAATAGTATAGTCAAATTATAGACAACTTTTAGCTTTTTATTTTAAAAACTTAAATTGCAATGAGATATATTTAAAAAACTTGTTGTTAGGGAAATTCAGCAATACAATGTTCTAACACCCCTTTCTTCAATAGTGTTCATTTTCCACCATCAATTTTCCCAGCTACTTTCCTTTACCCCAACCCCTACCACCAGCCTGCCTCTACAGTACTTCATTTTCTTTTTTTTTTTTTAATAATTTTAATGTGATCAAAGTGAATTGCAAGTTTTTCACAATAGTATTTAAGGTACATAGTGACAAAGAATTAGGGCCATTCCTACCACCAGTGTTGTCCTCCCTCCACCCCTGTTCCCAGCATGCATTCCATACCTTCCCCACTTTGTCCCTTAAACTGCAATTATAAGAGGTCTCCTTTGTGTATAGCTTGCTGTAGATTAGGTATCTGTTCTGGTGTCATTGACTTTGGGTTTTACTGCTTAATTCTGATCATTTTTTATTTCCACTCAATGTTGTTTCTAGTACCATCCATTTTTTCCCTCCTCAAGTTATGAGTGAGAACAAGATGATTCAAGTTCTGTGGTTCTGTTGAAAAAAGAAAAGAAAGAAGGAGAGGAAAAAAAAACACTGTGGGGATTCAACTAGAGGGCTATAAATATCAGTTCAGAAGAAGAAAGGAAAAATTAAAAGGAAAAAGAAAAAAAAAACAGTAGCAGCATTGACAAAAAAAATCATCTCCAAAACAATAACCACAAAAAAGAAAAAAAGAAAAAAAATAGAATGTATGGTGTGGCAAGGTTTTATGTTTTTTGTATTTTATTTTCTTTACTTTTTTTTTTGATTAGGGGCAGTATTGGGAAAGTTAGAGGAAATTCCCTTTGCCAAGGCGGTACAGAATTTCTCCACCCTTGAAGCAGACTGTCATGGGAGCAACTATGCTCCCATACATGCTCATTCTCGAACCCCAAGGTCTTTTTATGGTGCCAGGAGACTTTCTGCGCAGTTGTGTATGACAACATCAGTTTCTGTAGTTAGGAATCTTGGTATTTCAATGGGTCATAGGATAAGGTCTAGGATAGTGTCTTTTGTTGTGTTCTAGATCTATTCCATCATGTTTGATGTAGTCAGTCTTCTGTAATTAGTGATCTTGTTTTTTGCACAGATTCTAGGTAGAAGCATAGGAATGAGTCTTTCCTTATGGTTCCAGAAGTTCTGCCCAGTAACTGTTCTCAAAGTCAGAATTCTGGGATAAGAGACCTTGGTTTTTGTAGAAATCCTAGGCCAAAACATAGGCTAGGATCTTTCTTATTGGTCCCAGAAAAACTTCTACCCAGTCGTGGTTATCATAGTCCATCTTCTGTAATTGGTGGTTCTGGTTTTTTCATAGATCAAAGTACTGCATTTCTTCTGATTTAATCTTGTCATTAGTTGATGTGATAGGACCTTTTTTGGATCAAGTTTTTGTTGTTTCCTCATTGTCAGGTTGTTGTATCAACCTGTCAATATTTGGTGCCAGAGCAGTATTGAATCAGGGGCATTCCCACCACCAACGTTGTCCTCCCTCCACACCTGTTCCCTGCATGCATTCCATATTGTCCCTCCTTTGTTCCCTGGGCTGCTAGTCTAAGTGGTCCCTTCTCTGTCTAGCCTTTTGTACATTGGGTATTGATTCTGTTGTAGTTGGCTTTGGATTGGGTGTTCAAGTCTGATCATATTTTTATTTCTACTCAATGTTCATACGACTGTTTGTCTTTGTGCCCTCCATTATTTCCCCCACAATTTGTGAGGCAGAAGAAGATGGTTCTGTTTGAAGGTAAAAAACAAAAAGAAAAAAGAAAAAGGGGGGGGCAAAAATTAAAACAAGCAAAAAATAGGAGGAGTCCTTCTAGAGACTATAAATATGTGTTTAAGAAAAGAAAGGGAAAAAGGAAGGAAAACATAAAAATAATACAAGAAAAATCGATGCCCCCAAGCAAAACAAAACAAAAACAAACAAACAAAAAAACCTGAAAAGCACCACAGAAATAAATACAACAACCAAACACTAACCACAGTCCTGAAATAAAGATGAACAAAGAACTGGGATGGGGGGGGGGAAGGGGAAAAAAAGCAACAACAATACAAAAAATATTTTTAAATGTATTTTGTGGGGCCTGAGAGATAACATGAAAGTGATGCATTTGCCTTGCATGCAGAAGGTTGGTGGTTTGAATCCTGGCATCCCATATAGTCCCCTGAGCCTTCCAGGAGAGATTTATGAACATGGAGCCAGGAGTAACCCCTGAGCACTGCTGGGTATGACCCAAAATCAAAATCAAAATTTAATTTGTGCTATATTTTGGGGGCTAGGCACAGTAAAAATTGGAGAGATTAGAAATGGAATTCCCCTGTCCTAAGAGATACAGGGTTTCTCTGCCCTTGAAGTATACTGTCATAGGTATAACTACAGACTCCATACATACTCTTTTACTCTCTTCTAGGTTCTTTTGTGGTCTGGAAGTTTTCTGCTCTGTCATGGATGTTAAAATCAGGCTTCTGTAGCTAGTGATCTTAGTATTTGCACATGTCATAGGCTGGAGTCTTTCCTCCCATTAAGTTTTTTGAGATATTCTTGAGGCGGGGAGGTCCAGAGCACTTTTAAATCCCACACCTTAGTATAGTTGAGTTTCAGAAGTGGTTAGCAGCAGTAAGCGATCTGGTAGTGCCCATGGACTGGGGTTCCTTCTAGAGATGAATCCTATAACATGCAACAGTTCACATTTAGGGGTGTGTGTGAAAAGAAGGGCCACATAAAATGAGTCAGCAGACTTAGTGATTGTAACTTCTTGTTGGGGCATGAGATTTGGGACCGAGAGGGTGTACTTTCGCTTTGGGATCTGGGTGTTTGTTGGCTTCTTGGAGCAGGAGACCAGACTTGGTACCTACTGAGGTAAAGAGGGTTAAATAGGGAGGGATAATGAATAAGGATTGGGGGGATGAGAGGATAGAAAGTTCTGAAGGGGAAAGGGATAATATATGAGGGGTTATAAACACTGTAGGCATGGATTGTTTACAATATAGGTCTGGTTCACAAAAAAGAGTCTACATATACAAACTCATGCCCATATACAGATAGACATTAGAGATCTATTGAGAAGTTGTTATTGGAGGCCTTACTCTCATAGGATGAGACTGAGTGCTTAAATAATTGAATTAAGAAAAGATAGAAAAAAGAAAGAAAAAAGAAAAGATAGACAGCTAAGGTATAAATTAGGAGAGAAAGAAAGGAAAAAGGATGAGGTAAAAATAAAGGAAAAAAAGAAATAAGTGGGAAAAGAAAAAATAGAAAGAAATTGGGCCGTTGCATTGGGTTTGGGAGGTTTTTCGTTTCTGAGCACTTCAATGACGGGGTGATCTTTGCTATATGAATCTTTCAGGGTTAGATAGTGACTGAAGTATTTTAGGATAAGCCTAGTTTTCACGTCTGTAGTGCTACACAATGTGGTGGTGAGGACTATAAGAGGTATTTTCCTTATGTATTATCATCTGCCACATCTTATGAATTGAGGTTCCTTTCCTAAGTAGAAACTGACAGCATGGGTTTTATATAACATTGGTTGCATTGAAAAAGAATAAGAGAGAATGAAGGAACAAATAAGAAAAAGGGAGATAAAAGGAAAAAAGGAAAAGGAAAAAGAAATAAATAAAAAAAGAATAAAAAAGAAATGGAATAATAGTAATTTGCAAAACTATATTTAATGAGTGGGAATTGTAACATAAGTCTGTGTTGCACAGTTTTATGTTTCTGTGGCCTCAATGGTCCTATATTTGGGTTTAAATAGAAAACATAAACAAAAGAAAATGGAAAATGGGAGTATTTAATCAATATATTGTCATAATGCATAATGTATCATGTATCTAGTATTATTGAGCACCAAGTTGCAAAATTAGGGTGTCCACCCTATTCCAGGAGCCACTGTGAACAAAAAATCTGAATGGTTATTTTATACCTAATAAAATTAAAGGATTAAAGCATATTGTTAATAATCACTGCAGTGGAAGTCCCTGTCTTCCTCTCATATTCTGCACCTGTGGATCAATACATTAGAATCTTTGTAGTGAGAGGTTGAATGAACAACTGTTCACTCTGAATGGTTTTTCCCTTGTTGCTGTTTCTTTATGGTAAAAGTCAAGGCTTTGTGTTTCCCCTCTTCTACTTGATTTGATCACTTTCCCTTGCTATACTATGACACCTATGGTGTTCAGAGCTTCTACCATTTAGACCATTGTGCTTCTTCATGGAGTATTGTATGTATATATGTAATATATACTAAATACCCCAAATAAGAGCTAACAATCTGTATATATCCTTCAGTTTCTGGCTTACTTCATTTAACATAATATTTTCTAGTTCCATACATGTTGTTGCAAAATCCATGATTGTATCATTTCTAAATACTATGTAGTATTCCATTGTGTATAAGTACCATATCTTCATGATCCATTCATTTGTTGTTGAACATAGAAATTGATTCCAATTTTGCCTATTGTGCTAAGTGCTGCGATAAATAGTGGAGTGCATACATACTTTGGGGTATGTGATTGCTGTGTGAGTGTGATTGCTGGGTCATATGGCATCTCAATTCTGAGTTTATTGATCACCCTGTATAATGTTTTCATAGTGGATGGACCAGGCACCATTCCCACCAGCAGTGGATGAGAGTTCCTTTCTTACCAAATACGGGCCAACAGAGATTGGTCACATTATTTTTGATGTGTGCCATCCTCACTGGTGTAATGTGGTACCTCATTGTTTCCTTGATTTGGATTTCCCAAATGATGAGTGATGGTGAACATGTTTTAACGTGTCTATTGGCCATTTGTTGATCTTTCTCAAAGAAGTGTCTACTCATTTTTCTCCCCATTTTTCTTTGACTTTATTAGGTTGTTGTTTTTTTTTAATTCTAAGCCTTTGTCTGTTCTGTTCTTTTAGGTGTGTTTCTTGCAGACAATAGATATACAGCTTTTGTTTTCTGATCCAATCCTCTACTCTGTGTCTTTTAATAGGGTAATTTAGTCCATTGACATTTAAGGAGATCATTGACAAGAGGGGATCATTGTGCTATTATCTTATTTAGGGTTGTTGTTACAATTGTGTTTGGGTTGTGTAGTACATCACTAAGTAGTTCATTTAGGGTTGGTTTAGTTATCACAAATAGTGTAAGTTCTTTATTTGTCTGAGAATGCTTTATTCCTCTCTCCCATGTGAATGAGAGTTTTTCTGGGTAGTGGACTCTACATTGGAAGTTTCTTTCATTTAATAATTTAAATATGTTTTTCCACTGTCCTCTTGCTTGAATTCTTTCAAATGGGAGATCTGGTTTGATTCATATGTTCCTTTGTACTTGAGTTTTTTCTCTATAATTGCTTTAAGTAATTCATCCTTCTCTTTGTTTTAGTTTTATTTGTTTGCTTTTGCCATTTGGATTACTATATGCTTTGGTGTTGGTCTACTGGGGTCTATCTTATTTAGAATTCTTTTTATCTCTTGGACTTGAACAGGTACCTCTTTTCAGAGAGTGGCAAAATTTTCTGCTATTATTTCCTTCACTACTTGTTATTAACCCTTTCCCTTTTTCCTTTTTTTCTTTCCTTCTGATAATCTAATAATTCATAGATTATTTCTTTTGTCTTTATTCATGAAGTACCTTACTATATTTCCCAATCCCCCACCCCTTTTTTTTTTGCTTTTTGTGCCACACTTGGCGACACACCGAGGTTACTCCTGGCTATGAACTCAGAAATCACTCCTGTCTTGGGGGGAATATATGGGACCCTGGGGTATATCAAAATGTGGTCTGTCCTATGTTAGTACATGCAAGGCAAATGCCCTCCCATTGTGCCTCTGCTTCAGGTCTTTCTCCAATGTTTTGTCACTTGTTTCTTTGTTGACTTCTTTGTTGTTTCTGGCTCGTATTTTGTCTTTGAACTCATCCAAAGATTCTCTATATGTGTAATTCTGCTGTTGTGGCTTGCTTGCATGTTTTTTAGTTCCCTTAGTTATAATGGAATTTTTCTTTGAGTTGGGTAAATTGTTTGTCTATGAATTTCTTAATTTCTTTGGTTAGTGATTCTTTGAATTCCATTGCTAAGACATTAAATGCTGAATTTAGGTCTTCATTTATTGAGTTTATATGTTTTGGAGGGCTTGGAAATCTGTTTGGATTTTTCTCCTTATCTCCAGCTATTAACGTCTTCCTTAGTTTCCCCATTGTTCTTTGCATAGAATGGATTGGGGTATTGCAATTTCAAGATTTTTTTAAGTGGTCTGTGATAGCAGGAGATCTCTGCCCTGAGGTTTCTGAGTGGTATTATGGTGACAGGAGTTGGCCCCTACTTCGATCTTCCTCCCTGCTACCTCACTGGTGGCTGACAGCTCAGCCCAAGCCCCTAAGCTCTAAGGGTTCTGAGCACATTTAGGGGTGGTGAGGGTTGGGCCCTGCTCTGGTCTCCCTCCTAACTTATTGATGGCTAGCGGAGTGACCCAGGCCTCTATGGCACTTTTCTTCTCTCTTTAGGAGGCGGGGTTCACCCTGTGGCACTCGGGTTATTCCTGACTCTGTGCTCAAAAGTCGCTCCTGGCAGACTAGTAGGACCAAATGGGATGCCAGGGAATCAAACCCAGATCATTTCCAAGTCAGCCACGTGCAAGGCAAACGCCTTACTACTTACCACTTACATCTTTCTGGCCCCTCTATCTTAAATTTTTAAAGGGGTATTCTTTTTTCTATTATCTTTATATCGATTTAAATGCCCAAGGTTACATTTTCTCCACAACTTCTGGTATAGTTATTTCTTGTCTTGTATCATAACCATTCTCACAGGTGTCAGATATTTTCTTTACTTTTAATGTATATTTAATGAGCAATAAGAAAGAAGAAAATTTTATGTTCTTAATTTTTTTTTTTTTTTGGTTTTTGGGTCACACCCGGCAGTGCTCAGGGGTTACTCCTGGCTCCATGCTCAGAAATTACTCCTGGCAGGCACGGGGGACCATCTGCAATTTTATGTTCTTATTACCAATTTGTCATTGTTTCTTGAAGAAAAGTTTATTTAATATTTTTTATTTGTTTAATGTTTTTTTCATTGCTATTACCAAATTTGTCTTGGAGAATCACTACTAGGGTGTTTCAGATATCACTAAGAAGCACAAGATGAATCCAGGCCTCCAACATACAGTGCATGTATCTGAACCCTTAGATCTCTCTCTCAGTTTCTAGTCCTATGCATTGTCTCTCTTCCCAAAATTCCTTTTTAAATTTGCTATTAGGTACTTTTACTTTAGTACTAAGACTAAGTTACAAGCAAGAGTTTTTCAGTACCACATCCAAAAACAGAGTACACCATCCCTCAACCATTTTTGTGGTTTTGAAATTTTAACTGGTATGTACTATCATTTGGTTTAGTATATTTGTTGTTGTTTTTCTTGTGGTGGGATTGAGTTTCCAAATCTTCATATGGCCAATCACAAGGAGCTTATTTGTGTTTTCTTTAGTATTTTATGAATTAAGGACTTAAATATCTTAACATAATTTGGATTTATTTTTGTGCATAATGTTAGGCAATGTACTAGTTTATTTTGCATGTGGTTGTTTAAATTTTCATGCCATACACTTAAAGAATATATTTAAATCATTGTTATTCATTCTTTTCCTCTTTTTTCTTTTTAAGTCATACTTAGAAATGTACATTGCTTATTCTTGGTTTTGTGCAATGGATTTACCCCTGGCATTGCTCAAGAATCAAACCGAAGTCAACCTCAACGAAAACATTAGCCATAACCTCTGTATTATTTGTCCGGCCCATATAATCTCTGGCTACTTTGTCAATTTTTTTCTATGTATATAGATTTATTCCTAGATTTTTAATTCAATCACATTGTTTTTTTCTGTTCTATTCCAATAACACTGTCTTTTAATTACTAACACTGTGAGTATAGGTAAAAATTGGGACACATTCCATTTTAATTTTTCTTTCAAGGAAAGCTTTGTTCACTCGAGGTTTTTACTTCTCTTTTGTAATTCCAAATAAATTTTATGATGATTTTATTTTTGTGAACAATGTCATTAAGTTTTTGTTAGATACTCTGCTCAAGCTGTATTAACAAATATGCATTTTATCTATTTTATCTATTAGTTTTAATCAGGAGAAAGAATTATCATTTAAAATATTTCTATATTAAAAAATACCAAGCTAACATTGACTATGGATTGATATGTAAGAAGAGAAACACCACAAGTAGAAAAAGCACAACTACAAATATTGAGAAGTTATGGGCACACTGTAAGAGCATTCGTATTATAAAGAACTGCAAAGTCAAACAAGACAAGAAAAGAAGTTTCAAATAAGAAATCAGTAAATGGTGACAAAGTGGATTTGAGTTAAGAATACAACACTGAAATCCCTCCATTAATTTCAGGAATTGTTTTCTGTAAATGCTAGAAGCAGTTTAATATAATAGTGGCATCATTTAAGGCTTTAGTTCTGTCAGAGAATGTATTGTCTACTTTCTTTAGAGCTTATTTATCCACAGTCATGTGAACCTTTAAAGGGAGGCATATATTTCTCCCTTCCATTAAAAAGAATGACCATTCAATATAAGTCAGATACTGATGTGTGAGTAGAGAAAAATATTATAAAATATAATTTATATTTCCACCACAAATTTCTTGCTCTTACCCTTAGTCGATAAAATAGAAATTTTCAGAGGGTGAGTTACACCCATCTAGCCTCAGTCAGGATTTACTCCTGACATTGTGCTCCTGCATCATTCCTGGAAGTTCTCAGGGGATCATTTGAAGTGTCTGGGATAGAATGAGCATAGGATGTACCGAGGACTGCACTAACTGTACAGTCCTAAAATAGGATGTCTTAAAAATAGGATGTCTTATACTCCTTAACATTAGATATAAAAATATAAAAAAATGACAATATCAACCTTAAACATGAAGCAAAAGTCAATGGTAATTTGTCCACTTAAAGATTAAGAAAAAATAAACAAATCAAATATAAAGCAAATAAGAGAATCTATTAATAAATAGATGGAATTAAATAAAGAACCAATAAAATGTATTTTGGAATAATAAATACAATCAATACAAGTTATAGTCTTCAGCCAATAAACCAGAATACAAAAGAAAAAAATAAGTAAGAGAGGGCCCATAATAGTGAGTCAATAAAGAGAATATTTTTTTTAATTTCTTATTTGTTAACTTGGTAATTTCTCTCACTCAAGGAATTTATTTAATCGGTTTTGTTGTTAAATATCAAACTAGGTAGAATTATATAATATCACTTTTAGTTAATGTATCATTCAGTGTATATCAAATATGAAATTATGTTTCCACTTTGATTCTTATTTTTTATATGTTTTCTCATTCTATCTTCAGTGAATCTATTTGCATACAACAGTTTTACTAGTAAAGGTTCACTTCCACTTGTCACCATATAGTGGTTTCCTTTTACCAGTTTGCCCTTCTTTCTTCCCTATACATTTCTGCTAACCATTTTTATATTTAATTCAAATTTTGTTGATACATATGTGTTCATAATTTGCAATAATATTAACAAAAAGTATTTCTGTATATTTAAAGTTTTTGAAATAAATGCAAATTTTTAAAGCATCCTTTCCATATATGTTGCTTGAGATCCTTATAGATTCAGTGGTTTCAGCATTGTCCTGTTCATTTTAGTAAAAGAATAATTTCTGGACATTTATTTGACCTGGGACATAGATAAAATTTTTAAGTAGGATTTGTTTAGCTCCTAACAAATGTATGAAAGTTATTATTTTATAGTCACTCTAAATTAGATTCAGAAGTTAGTCTTCATTGACCAACAATTTATTTCACTTATTAACTGAAGTGTTTGAAAGGTCTATCTTAGAGAATTATTCCAAGGGCCAGAGAAAATAGTACAGCAGGTAGGAACCTTGCCTTGCAAGAGGCCAAACCATCTTTGTACCAGAGCACTATATAAGTTCTTCTGAGCACTGTCAGGAGTCATCCCTGAGCACAAAGCAAGGAACAAGCCTGAGTTTCAATGAGTTTGATTCTCAAATACAAACTAATAAACAAAAAGTATCTTTTCTAAATAATTTATTCAAAAGAAATCTTCCAGGCATCTTAATCAAGTGATCACAGTTAATATCAATTTAAGACTATTAACATTATGACATCCGATATAATAGAGAAAAATGTTTTTTATTATGGTATTCTGCCTAAATTTATGTTTTCAATTTAATTATAATACATGAACCAATAATAGATTCAAAATCAATGACTTGAAACATTAAACTATTGCAAAATGTTTGATCTTGTTCATAATCTTGGACTGTTTTTAGGACTATGCTTAGTTTAACAATAAAAGACTAAAGTACAAACTATTACTAAGTTGTAATTATTTCCAAGAAATGAAAATCTATAAAGATAAGCTTGGCTTCTATAGAAATATTTCCCTTCAATTCTTTAGAATTGTTTTCTGTACATAACTGAGATACCAAATAGCTGAAACCAGGTTTCTACAAACACAATGTACCATCATGGAAAAAATATATTAAGGATTTGTCAATGACTTAAGGACTTATACATAAATAAATATGTATTGAGAAATAACTACAAAATATTATAGTGTCATAAAATTATGAATCTTAAATTTACCTTAACTCAGTGTAACTAGTGAAACTTTACAAGTTATAAATATCCAATAAAATTAAACTATTACAGATTTATTTTCCATATAACTTTATATCATCTATGCACTCAATACCTAAATAATTTTGTCAGATATACTTCAATTCTTTCTAATTTTTTAAATGCATCTTGTTCAGATTGTGTAACTCATCAAGAGAAAAATAATGAATGTAATATGAGAAAAGATAACATAGGGTCAGAGTGATAGCATAGCCAGTAGGTGTTTTCTTTGCATGGGGCTGACCATGTACCAAATCAGGTCTGACCCGTGTTCAATTCTCAGCATCCCATATCGTCTAATATTTATGAGTTCAGAGCCAGTAGTGACCCCAGAATGCCACTAGATCTGAGCCAAACAGACCCCACTCAAAAAAAAAGGAAGAAAAGATAACATAATAAAATTCAGGAGGAGATGAAAGAGTAAGCAACTAGTAATTTACCACTTACTGAGCTAACATGTTTAAGGAAATAGACAAGTCAATAGGCTAATCATTTTCTAAAGTTGAGAAACAAATGGTATTTACAGAATTAATAATTAAAATAACCAAACAACTAAATTACATTAATGCTATGATATTTTATGAATGCTACAGCTATTTCTTTCTTTCTTTTTTTATTTTTTGGTTTTGGTTTTGGGCCATACCAGTTGATCCTCAGGGTTATCCTGGCTATGAGCTCAGAAATCGCTCTTAGCTTGGGGACCATATGGGATACCAGGGATGGAACCAAGGTTTATCCTGGGTCAGGCGCATACAAGGCAAATGCCCTACCACTGCGCTATCACTCCTACCCCAACTATTTGTGAATTTAGGTACACTCAGCTTTGTGTTTTTTCCTTTGGACTGTGCAAATCTAACAGTCACATCTCACTTTCTTTTATTCTTTCTTATAAGGGGGTGTTTCCAGATAAAGCAATTGGTAATTTTCTCCTACAAAATAGTTCTCAATAACAACTTAAAAAATTCTCCTCTCATTCATTGATTGGAGTTCTCAATTTGAAATGAATTATTATCACTATCCATGGTAGATTTTATTTTTAAATAATTCATTACTGCAGTCTATTTTAAATTCAAAGTTTTGTAGAAAACATAATTTTCTTAAAACAATACATGTAATAAAGAAGAAAATATTAGAGGTCCGAGTGGTAGGGTGTATTTCTTGCATGTGGCCTGCCTGTTGGATCCCTTGCAATTCATATGGTTCTTGAGTCTGCCAGGAGTTGTTTCTGACTGCAGGAATAACCCCTGAGTGATACCAGGTATGGTCCTAAAAATCACCACCACCACCAAAAAAAAAAAAAAAAAGAAAGAAAGAAAAAAAGGAAAATATTTATAAGATGTTATGATAGAACAAAACCTCATTCTTGATATATTTCTTTTGTTTGTTTGTTTCTGGTTTTTGGGCTACAACCAATGATGCTCAGGATCACTCTTGGCTATGCGATCAAAAATAGCTCCTGGCTCGAGGGATCATATGGAACACCAGGGGTTCAAACCGGGTCTGTCCTAGTTTAGCACATGTAAGGCAAATGCCTTACCACTTGTGCCAATGCTCCGGTCCCTCTTATGTTCTATAATTATTCTCTACATAAGATAGTGATAGAAACACGCCATACCACAAAACAAATATTTTCTTAGTCTTAGCACGATTTTAAATCTTTATGGTATAATTAAATAAAAAGCAGAAAATAAGTTGCTTATGAGTTGGATAGAGAAAAAGCGAGGGGAAGAAAAAATTTACGATAGTTATTTGCTAATGATCACACTTATTAGTGTATCTGATTTGTTTTTATAATTATAAAAAGTTATATATAACTTTACAAAATTGTTTTTCAATGTTGCTTAAATTTTGTATTTGCAGCAATAATTTAGATCAATAGTTTTACTAAAGGCACAAATAAAATGGTTACATATGTGCTTTATATAAGTAGACAGAGTAAATAGGTGGGCTATATGTTTCTGTGAAAAAAAGCATTCTACACAAAACTGAAAGATCTTATATAGAAAGGCAGAGATGATAATCAACAAAGCTTCAGATATTATCAGAAATTTATGCAAGATAAAATTTCACCAATATCTCAAAATAAACATTTTATTCATATTTTTCTCCATCATATAAAACGTTAAATAATGAATTGTTTAATAAATATAATGATGCATCAAATTAAAATACAAATTAATATAAAATAAAGAATAACCTTTCTGTAGATGCCCACACATAGAATCAAATGAAAAAGCACTATAGTTTTTGTGGGGTTTTTGTTTTTAATTTAATTACTTTATTTGAACATCATGGCTTTAAGTTGGTTCATAATAGTTTTTTGACAATGCCAAGTTTTTTATGATTGAATTTCAAAAATAAAATGAACACTACCCTTTACCATTGCACATTTCAGGTAAACAATATCCCCAGTTTCCCTCCCACATACCTCAAGGAAAAAGTTTTTTTCTTTTCTTTTGTGTTTCTTTTTCTTTCCCTTTCCTTTTCTTCTTCCTTCTTATCATCTTCCTCTTCCTTCTCTTCTCCCCCCTCAGCCTTTTCCCCTCCTCTTCTCCTCATCCTCTTCTATTTATTTTACTTATTGTTCTTTCTATCTCTCACTCTCTTTTATATGCTTTTAGTTCTTTTCCTTTAGACACTATGGTTTGAAATAGTTGCTGAAGAAGTATCATGCCTTTTATATTATCTCATTCAGCATCCACTTCTTGTGCAGAGTGATAATTTCCAACTCTCATTGTTATACTGGTTTCTTTTCTGCTCTAAATGCACTTATCTACTATTTGTGGCATGTGAGCATGGATTGGTCTTCCTGTCTCTAATCTCTATTGACCATTTATTATTATACATAGTATAATATTACTATCATTATATTATATTGTTACTATACAGTCATATTTTAAGTCCCATAAATGTTTTCTTTTTATTTTCTATTGGAACCATTGTGATATACAATGTTCTTCATTATTGAGTTTCAGATATATGTTTCAGGACCATTCCCATCACCAGTGTTGACTTCCCCCGACCAATGTTTTCAGAATACATGCTACCAACCCTGACCCCCAGCCTGCCAGAATAATAGCCCTATTTAAAGTTTTTTATTGTTTGGGTATCACAATTTTTTTATTATTATTATTATTATTATATTGAATATTTAGTCATGTCCTTTCTTAACACTGCCAATGAACCTGAGACCTCCTGACCCCTGGCACCCCATTCTTTCAGATTTTTTTCTCTCCCTCCATTCAATTTCTTTACTCTTCCTCACTCTGGGGCCAAGGGTGTAAAATTTACATTTAAACTACTGCATTTTTCATGCAGTTATTCTAAATGCTACATATGAATGATATTCTGTATTTATCATTCTTTTCTGGTTTTACTTTATTGAACATAATATCTTCCATTCCATCCATGTTGCAGCAAATTGCATTATTGCAACATTCCATGCATCTACGTAGTATTCCATTGTATTTATGTACCACATCTTCACGATCCATTTGTCTGTTTTTGGATATCTAAGTTTAAATCAACTTTTAGCTATTGTATTGAGTGTTGGAATGAATAGTGGCGTGCATACATTGGATTGGTGCTTTTAATCGTCCTGGGGATAGACACTTAAAATCTGGATTTCTGTGTCATGGCAGATTTATTCTTATTTTACCGAGAACCTTATATACTATTTTTCTATAGGGGTTGGATCAAGCAGAATTTCCATCAGCAGTAGATGAGAGTTTCTTTCTTATCACATCCCTGCCGGCACATATTGTCCCCAGTATTTTTAATTGGAGTACCCAGTTTTTACCTAGAGTAATCATTTCCAACTATCATTGTCATAGTGGTCTCTACTCTGTCCTAAAAGGAAATCCCTAGTATTTTTGTCAAAATTTCTGCCAGGAAGTGTTCCTTTTTGTTCTTATCTCTATTGTCTTTGAATATTAATACCAAACTTTTCCCTATACACCAAAATTAAAGAGATCATTCTATGTATATCCCTCTGGTTCATCATTTTGTTTATCACAATATTATCTATCCATATATATGCATTTTAATGACTTTATTTTTTACTTTATTTATTTAGCTCTGTAGTGTCTAATTGTCTAAGTCTTCTATAGTTTATCAACTCTTCTGTTTTCAGACTGCTTCAAGAAATAAAAGATGACACAAGTAAATAAAAACACATACCCTGCTCATTTGGGGGGGGTCTTAATTTAATTGACAATAGTTATCAAAGCATTATACAAATTTAAAGTGATCTCTCTATAAGGATACCCATTATATTTTTCTAATGATTAGGTCTGAAATTCATCTGAAACAATGAAGAGGTAAAGAAGAGGTAAAAATATCCTTGAGAAAAAAAGATGAAAGACATCACTTCCCCCAACTTCAAACTACACTATAAAGCAGTAGTCATCAATTCAGCATGATACTCAAAAAATGATAGACTCTCAGATTAATAGTCTTGACTTGAATAAAATATACTTGAATATTCTGAGACTAATCCTCAGATATTTGATCAAGGAATCCTTAATAAAGTGTCTACTAATTCAAAATTAAAAAATAAAACTTCTTCAACAGTGCTGCTAAAAATAACTGGTCAACTATATGCAAAAATGTGAACTCATATGGTACTATAATGCCATGTACAAATATCAAATTAAAATAGATTAAACAACTTTATATCAGAACACAAGATAAATAGAGGAAAACAGACAGAACTCTCCATGAGACAAAAATATAGGCATCCTCAAGTATAAAACAATAATAAAGCAAGTGAAAGCAAAGATAAACAAATGGGACTATATAAAACTACTAACAAGCTTCAGCAATTAAAAAAAATTGCTACTAGTATACAACCACTGCCCACAGAATGGAAGATATTATTCACCCAATACCCATTTGTTTTTGGTTTATCTAAGATATATAAGCACTGGTAGAGCTTAACAAGAAACAATGTAAAGAACATATGAGTAGAAACTTCCTCAAAGAATAATATATTTCCCACCAAAAATACACATTAAAAGGCTCCATATTATTAATTCTTAGGGAAATACAAATCAAATATGTGATATTTGTGAGATATTATCCCACATTGAAACTGGTACAGAACAAAATGAACTAGAATAACCAGTGCTGGTGCTTATTCAGGAAGACAGTGACTCTCATTCACTGCTGGTGGGAATGTAGACTATTTCAGCCCTTTTAGAAAAGAACATGGATATTCTTCAAAAAACTAAAAATTAATCTTCCATATGTCCAAGCAATGCTACTTCTAGGAATATAACCAAGGTGTCCAAAAGCACAATGCACAAAAGTCCTCAAGGAATATTTAAGTGTAAAATTGCTTGCCTACATCCACCATTAGCTCAGGAGTAATAAGTTGTCCCTGTGGGAACAGCTATTGCAAAGAACAAAAAGATATACCTTCCCTCTCATCTGAATATTTAAATTTCAGTGTTGGCCTATATTGTGCAAATGGGTGTATATTTGTGTCCCAGAATTATTCACAAGTTTTTTTTTCCACATTTAGCTGCTCTAAAATTATTATATGTTCCCTGCATTTTATTTGGGAAGAAACATATTATCTATCTCAAAGCTTTAATCTAAAGTCAAGGCCTGAAATTGTTTTGTTTGGTTTATTTTTTTTCTTTAGTTCCTTGTGTTTCTAGATACCAGTTACTTACTTGCTATTAAGCTAATAGTTTACAAGATTGTATATGTATTTAAGATACAATTTCAAACCACTTTAAAATATTCTTCAATACACCATAAGTAATGCAAAAGTGTCAAACTTGCTTTGTCAAATCCATTTTGCCCTATTCTTCCTATCAATTTTTCTTACTTTTTGGTAACTTCAGTTTTGTCAAGTTCAAGAGTTTGTTTTTGTTGTGTATTGTTCCCTTGGTTTGTTACTTACATCCACATATGACTGAGTTCATTTACATTCATCTTTCTACTCTAACTTGCTTTACATAGAATGATATACCCTAGTTTTATGTATGTGGTTGCATATAAAAGACTCCAATCTTTTATACAGCATACTATCTATCACTCTATCTTCTTAGGCAACTGAGTTGTTTCTAGAACTTGGATATTATAAATATAGCTGTAATGAATATGGGTTTGCAGATTTCTTTTAAAGTACCATTTTCAGATGATGAGACTGACACACTGCCTACTGTCTTAAGAGGGCTAACAAAGTGCCATTTTATGTTCTTAGGAGATACTTAGGAATACGAACTAAAACAAATAGAACATATGCTACATTTATTTTTTTATTCTTTGAGAATTTTCCACATACTTTCTATTCACTTATGACCAAATTATATTCCAAATATTGACTGAGAATTAGTTTTTCTCTGCCTGTTGCCAGCATTTGTTGCTTTTGCCCTTTATTTCAGGGGAACTTATCTTAAGTATGTACAAGATGGCCCAGGGCCCCTGCCAATGTCAATCAACCAACAAAACTGGCAGTTTACTATGAGAGCCCAAGGATGCAGTGAAGATCCTGGTTTTGTGTCAGGGATTTACTGGGCCATTGAAGCAGTGCCCAAAGCCTCCATGGCTAAAATTTAGTGGTGCTTAGTTGCCTTCAGAATTTTACAATGGACTGCTGGGTGACCTCCCCAAATAAAAATAAACCAAATAATAAAATAAAGTTATACTAATATTTATATAAGATCATATTCAAATGTTGTCTACCTAATAAAAGGCTCGTATTCAAAATATATAAGGAGATTATTATATGAGATTTGATTAGATTATAAAGATCAATTAAGTCAGAGAGCTAGAAGCTGGTATAAATAGCACAGCTGCTGTCTTGCACACAACTGACCCAGGACGGACCTGGGTTCAATCCACAGCATCCCATATGGTTCCCCAAGCCAGGAGCAATTTCTGAGTAACTTTTGAGTGTTACTGTTTGGCAGAGAGAAAGAAAAAAGGAAGAAAGGAAGGAAAGAAGGAAGGAAGGAAGGAAAGAGAAGTAAAAATAAAATAAAATAAAAAAGAAAAGAAGAAAAGAAAAGAAGAAAAAGTAAAAGAACAGAGAGCTCATAAAGGGATTGGATTGCATGACTTTTCATTTTAAAACCAGTTTAACACACAAGACATAATTCATTTGAGGCCAGAGAGATAGTATTGTGGGCAGAATATTTTTGTTGTATGCACTAACCTCTGTTCAATCCCTAACACCCAAAGAGTCCTGCAAGGCTAAGAGGAATGAACCAAGTACTGCTGACTATAGCCAAAAATAAATAAATAAATAATAATAAAAGCACATGTTTCTATTTCAAATACATATAGAAATAATTACATATTCACTAATAAAAATATTTAAGAAATAATAAGACTTGACTAATACCATAGCATTTGTTATACTATAGAATAACCTTGGGGCCCGGGAGATAGCATGGAGGTAAGGCGTTTGCCTTCCGTGCAAAAGGTCATCGGTTCGAATCCCGGTGCCCCATATGATCCCCCGTGCCTGCCAGGAGCAATTTCTGAGCATGAAGCCAGGAGTAACCCCTGAGCACTGCCGGGTGTGACCCCGCCCAAAAAAAAACAAAAAAAAAATTATAATAACAACAGCGTAGAGAGAACAGGTACGTAATCAACCTCTTACTACAAAGGTCCATAATAATCCCTCAGGGACCCTATACAAGACTACAGGTAAAGAAAACCATGGGAAATAACTGAATCCAAGGGAAACACTCCAAAATAATAGATGTTTATGCCTTAAGCTTACGATATTTAACCTCTCAGCTTTTCAGTTCACAGGCTTCTTTGGATATAAAGGGTGGACAACCTAAGATGACGCCCCGGAGCTAAGCTTTACGAGATACCAGATCCAGGTTGCGGAATGAAATCGTCTCAATAAAACACTTTAACATACCCTTTTTCTATAGATTATACCTTCTTTTAGGACCTGAAGCATGTGACCAGTCAGACCACCGTAGCAGCAACTGTGACATACAGTCCTAGACTACGGGACCTACTCATAGAACATATCCAAGCAAAATAAC
>PVKC010015452.1:0-21479 GCA_004027635.1 Crocidura indochinensis
CAAACAAATAAAAAAAAACATAACAAACTGAAAACATATTAAAGATTAAAGATTTATTGTGAAGAAATTTAAAAAAAAACATTTAAAACAAAAAGAAACACAAGACATCTTTAACAAGGAAAAAGGCAAGAAAAATTTCCATAGCTGTTTTCATAAAGAAAGGCTCACATAGTCAATATTATATAAAATTATAGAATTTAAAAAACAAAAACAAAATACTGTGACAAAAAGAAAAAGAGAGGAAAAAACCGGCCAGCAGCAGTACAGTTAATTCCATGGAAGAGTAAATAAAAATATCCTCCAAAGGTCTAATTTTACAACCAACATAAATTAAAATGACTATGTGAAGCAAAATTATCTTTTACCTAGTTTATTCAGATCATATATTATAGAATACATATAGGATTTTTTATCATATATTTTAGAGAAATAGAGCAAAATTTTACCTGATTACAGATGCAATATCGTGGTTCATTTGGGTCATAAGTCCAATCAACCTGACTATTTGAATCTGATTCTGGTACTACTGTTGCTTGTTGAGAGATTTCTTGTACAACAGTTGATGAGGAAGAACAAGAAGATAATGAAGAGGATGAAGAGGAAGATGAAGATTGCTGGCTTGAAGATTTGTTGTTTCTGTTAAAAAAAAAAGTAAGAGTCTTATTGTTATCAACAAATAAGAGTACTTAGGAGCCGGCAAGGTGGCGCTAGAGGTAAGGTGCCTGCCTTGCAAGCGCTAGCCAAGGAAGGACCGCGGTTCAATCCCCTGGCGTCCCATATGAAAAAGAAAAGAGAAGGAAAGGAAACAAATAAGAGTACTTAATAACTCAAATAAATGATGCAAATTGAGTAACATAAAATATCTACAATAATATATATGTATATATTTATATACATATATACATGTATATATGTGTGTATATACATATATATGTATATATGTGTGTATATACATATATACATGTCTATATGTGTGTATATACATATAGACATGTATATATATGTGTATATACATGTATATATATATGTGTGTGTGTGTATAAACACACACAGAAAACTACAGAACACTGCTTCAAGAAAGAAGAGGACACAAGGAAATGGAGACATATCCTCTGTTCCTGGATTGGGAGGATTAATATAATTAAAATGGCAATACTCTCCAAAGCATTGTAGACTCAATGCAATAATTCTAAGGATATCCATGACATTCTTCAAAGAAGTGGATCAAACACTCCTGATATTCATTTGGAGCAAGAAATGGCCACAAATAGCTAAAGCAATCCTTAGGAAAAAGAAGAGAGAAGGAAACATTTTTCCCAACTTAAATTGTGGATTTGACTTGAGCATTCAGAGAATGATGTCAGACATTTGATAAAGGGGCAAGAAACACAAAATAGAGCATAGAAATCCTCTTCAACAAGTGGTATTGGGACAACTAGTCAGCCACATGCAAAAAATAAACTCAGACTTCTATCAATCACCATGCACAAAGGTCAAATCAAAATGAATTCAAGACTTTGATATCAGATCTGAAATTTTAAAGTATACAGAAGAAAATGTAGGCAAAACATCCCATGACAAAGACATCTTCAAGGAGGAAACCCTCTGTGCAAGCAAGTGGAAGTAGAGATAAACAAATGAAACATTAAACTAAGAAGCTTCTGCACTTCAAAGAAAACAGTGACTAAGATACAAATGCTACCACTGCAATAGGAGAAACTATACCCATCTAATAGGGGGCTCAGATCTAATATATAGAAGGTACTGTCAGAACTTAACAAAAAAAAAATCTAACCCCATCAAAACACGGGGAGAAGAATGAACAGACATTTCCTCAAGAAGAAAAACAGATGGCCAAAAGGTAAATGGAAAAATGTCCCGCATCACTTATCATCAGGGAGATACGAATCAAAATAATAATGAAGTATCATCTCACGCTAAAGAGACTGGCACACATCAAGAAAAGAACAGAAACAACCAGTGCTGGCGTAAATGTGGGGAGAAAAGAACTCTCATTTACTGCTGATGAGAATGCCGTCTAATCTAGCCTTTCTGGAAAACAATATGGAGATTCTTCAAAAACCTGAAATTGAGCTCCCATATGATCTAGCAATACCACTACTAGGGGTATACCCTAAGAACACAAAACACAAGACAAAAATGCCCTGTGCATGGCTTATGTTCATTGCAGCACTATTTACAACAGCCAGAATCTGGAAACAACCCAAGTGCCAGACAACAGACGTGTGACTAAAGAAACTGTGCTACATCTATATAATGGAATACTACGCAGTTGTTATGAAAATTGAAATCATAAAATTTGCCTATACATGGATGGACATGCTGAGTGAATGAGTCAGAGAATAGAATAGTCTCACTATTAAGAAAAATAAAAGACAGTATGGTAATAATATCCACAAATAACAGAGATTAGAGCCAGAAGGATCAACCTATAATATGAAGCTTACCACAAGAGTGGCGAGCACAATTATAGCACAAACTGCACTTACAACTACAGTAACAATGATAGTGAGGGAGAGAAATGTAATGCCTTTCTGAAGACAGGCAGGAGATGGGGGAAGAAACAGAGAATATTGGTGGTGGAAAAGTTACGCTGGTGAAGGGTAATATACATTAGATGACTGAAAACCAATTAGGAACATTTTGTAACCATAGTGCTTAAGTAAAGAAATGATTAAAGATTTAAAAAATAATATATAAATAAAATGTAAGATAAAGTAATTATGTTCAATAAGATAATTATAAGATAAACCTTTTGTTTTGGTTTGATTTTCTGTTATTGGAGCTATACCCATCAGTGGTTTACTTGTAGTTCTGTGCTCAGAAGATCTATATGCAGTTCCAGGGATCAAATCAGGACCAGCTTATATATAAGCCTTGCTATATGTAAGCCTTGCCCCTGAACCTTGTTTCTGGTTACTACAGCTAGCTGTACTAGGGTGTTTGAGTGTGGGTGGGGGTTTATGTGATACCATGGATTGAACTCGGGGCTTTTGTAAATATCAGCAATGCTCTCCACCACTTGACCTACCTCCTAAAATTAAGTTTTGTTTTGTTTCTGTGCCATATCCAGCAGTACTCAGGGGTTACTCCTGGCTCTGCACTCAGGAATCACTCCTGAATGGCTCGGGTTATCATATGGGATATCAGGTATTAAATCCAGTTCAACTGCATGCAAGGCAAACACCCTATCTGCAGTACTTTAGCTCCACCCACCCACCCCAAATTAAGTTCTAATGAGTTGACTTAAACCATTATAGTTGTATTAGTATTATTAGAATCTGACATTCTTTCAATAGCTATGCAGAAAATACTTTTCCATCAAAATCTAATATCTTTAAGACAATAAAACATGGTGCTAAACCAATATGTGAAAACATACCTGAGGAGGTCAGAAAGAGAAGAACTAAAAAATCACAAATAATATACCATTATCTGTGCTATTCAAACATTTAAAATATAGACTTTATTATAAATTGCTAAATTACAATGGATTATTAAGAGAAAAGAAAGGGAAAGAAAAATTTTCAACACTTGACTTTTGGGGAATAATTCTATCTTGAGCATTCATTTAGGGATTTATTTAAATAAAGCATTGTTGGGGTCAGAGAAATTGTGCTGTGGATAAGGAATTTCTTGCATGCAGTTGATCCTAGTTCAATCCCAGGAGTGAGCCCTAAGTACAGAGCTAAAAATAAGCCTTAAGCACTGCCAAGTGTGGCCCCAGAAAGTAAATAAAAAGAAAACTGAATATATTTAGCATTAAATGATAATAGTTTTTATTATAAAACCTAACATCTATAAATATCTGGATTATGGTACCAAATGGTATTAAATGTTCATATCTTTAAAGATCACAAGACCATTCAAAGTCCCATATCCAAACTGTGGGAATATCTTTACAGTTTTGAGTTCTGAGATATAAGATGCTCTCAATGTAAAAACCTCTTTTGAAAAATTCTCAAGACAGGGGCTGGAGAGACAGCATGGAGGTAAGGCGTTTGCCTTTCATGCAGAAAGTCATCGGTTCAAATCCGGGCATCCCATATGGTCCCCTGTGCCTTCCAGGAGCAATTTCTGAGCATGGAGTCAGGAGTAACCTCTGAGCACTGCTAGGTATGACCCAAAAAAAAAAAGAAAAGAAAAGAAAAATTCCCAAGATATAATTTGAGGTTTATAAATTAATTTACCTTGACACAAGACAAAAAGAGTTATACATGAAAAAAAAGTAACAGTAAAGGTTTATCCTATGAATAAAAGAAAATAATCATAAACAGTTTGTTAGCAATCACCCAATGTGTGATTCTAAAATGTCATTGATTTTGAAAGACTTCATCCACTTGGAGTCTGGCAATGAATATGAAAAAGGTCATTATCTTCCTGGCCCTCCAAAGTTCACCCTGTGCCATTGCTACCAATGCTCAATATATGAAAGTCTTGCTGGACACAAAGTAGACTGCATGCTTAGCCAAGGTAGACTGCTACTGTGACAACGTCACTTACTTGCTCTTTCTCCCACTTCGTGAGTCGGCTGCTGATGAACTGGCATTCTGTGTTAATGTAGTCATGAGTGCTGAAGATGATGAATAGCCAGTTGTTTCCCTGGGCATTGAAAATTCTTTTCCCAACTGAAAGTCATTATTCTTAAACGCTTCGTAACTGGCTTTTAAACTTGATGTTCGTCGTCCCTCTTTCATCTTAAATAGACATTTATTGATAGCATTAATACACATAAATATGTGGACTTCCATTTTTTCCTTTACTAGATAAAGCATGATCTTATTCAATGAAATACTTGTTTATTTATTCATTTATTTGAAGGAAGAGTAGGGAAAACACACCTGGCAGTTCTTGGGGGGGGGGTCATTTGTAGTGCCAAGGATCAAAGCAAGATCAACCACATGCAAGGCAAGCTGGCACCCTTACATAATTATATTTTTTAAAAGAATTATTTTCATCACTAGACTTTGAAACATTTATGTAAAAATCTAAAAATCCCTTTTTAAACAGTTAAGAGGAAACAACAGGATGGGGAACTTAACATAGAATATGGACAAACTGGGGCCAAAGTAGTGGTGCAAGTGGTAGGGCATGCACGTACAACCAGGACAGACCTCGGTTGAATACCCCATCATCCTATATGGTCTCCCAAGTCAGGGTGATTTCTGAGTGTATACCCAGGAGTAACCCCTGAGCATCACCATGTGTGAACCAGAAAAGGCCAAAAAATATATATATATGGACAAACTGACAGAAGATGAATATGCTCTAGGCAATCTAAACTGAGGCTACAGAAAACTGGAAGTGACAGAAAAAAGGAAATGGGTTCCTTCACATGCTCTGGATTACAATTGAAAACATGGGCAATCACTGCATAGGGCTTTGTATGAGCTGGGAAGAACCTTTAAAAAAAAAACCTCTTCATTAGCAGGTGCTATCTAGTTATTCAATTCATTATACAAAATGTCAGACATCATAAAACTATGACGTAAAAATGGAACTACACCATTAAGAAAATTCTTTTCTTTGTTGTTTTTTTTTTGTTTTTTTGGGCCACACCCGGTAGTGCTCAGGGGTTACTCCTGGCTGAATGCTCAGAAATAGCTCCTGGCAGGCACAGGGGACTATAAGGGACACCGGGATTCGAACTAACCACCTTTGGTCCTGGATCAGCTGCTTGCAAGGCAAATGCTGCTGTGCTATCTCTTGGGGCCCAAAAATTCTTAAAGCACCTCACAACTAGCTGTTTCTGTTAGTTTGTCAATGATTTACAGAAAGTGGAATGCTGTTTCCAAACCATTGCCTTTTACCTGCGCTGTAGCTTGAACTGCTTGGGCTGCTGCCATGGTAATTGCCCCTGCACCAGTTCCTGAAGATAATGAGCCAATATTATAGGATGCCAGAGGTTGGGTAGAATTCACATTGTAATTATTGTTGGAGGGGGTCGTAGAATTACTATTTCGACAACCTGCAGAGAATTAGAGAAGAACTCCAAATGGTTAAAAAGGAATAACAATTCTAGAGTTAAAAGATGTTATTTCTCAGCACAGATACAATTATTAAATTAAAATTTTCTGGTGATTTTAAAACTTTGTCACCTTCTTTTTCTTCTTTCCCCAACTGTAGACTTTCATGGGCTCAAGTATCTGTATATTTCATCAATACTAAATGCTTTCATTTTTACTTAAATTAACACAAAAAGGGAAGTCAATGGAGATAATAAAATTACCTAGTGTATTTTCTTTAGAGGCATCTGATGTAAGGGTGGAGAGAAGAGCTTCAGCTTTAATCTTCTTTTCAGGAATATGATCTGTTGTTGTATGATGAGATGCAGGGTTATATTTTCTTTCTAAATATAAAGAAAATACATGTGTTTTTTATTTTTTAATTTAAAAAAATTATAGATAAGAAATAAGTCTGCCAACCAGTAACAAAAAAGTAATTACGATCTAGGCTTGTCGTGAAACACAAAGCATTATCTTCTTAGAAGACAGTATAAACAGTACTCAGTGTGATACATCTTATTAAGAAAAAACTAATTAAAAAAGAATAGTTTTCACAAACTTAAAAAAAAGTTTCGGGAGTAGCACTGGAGAAATAGTATAGGGATTAAAGTGTTTGACTTATTGGGGCCCGGGAGTTAGCATGGAGATAAGGCGTTTGCCTTTCATGCAAAAGGTCATCGGTTCGAATCCCAGTGCCCCATATGGTCCCCCGTGCCTGCCAAGAGCAATTTCTGAGCATGGAGCCAGGAGTAACCCCTGAGCACTGCCGGGTGTGACCCAAAAACCAAAAACCAAAAAAAAAAAAAAAAGTGTTTGACTTACATGTGACCTATGCCAACCCAATCTTCAGAATCACCTGTAATAATAGCCCCCGCCCCAAGTAGTGCATGAGTGACTCCTAAGCAAAAAGATAAAGGTAAGCCCTGAGCACCAGAGGGTGTGCCCAGAAACAAACAAACACACAAGCAAAATACAGCAAAGTTTCAAGAGCTAAGGAGAAAGAGAGGTAAAGTACCTGTAACAAATTTTTCATGAATAAAGTTCTGAGTTCAATCCAAGGTATAGAAGTATATAGCTCTGGAGGCCCTTGGGCATTGCTAGATGGCCCCAAGGGTGGACATGGTGACACTATCACCACTGGGACCTCAAAGGCACTGCATCAACTGGTAAACCACTGTTTTCCCTTGCCAGGCTGGACAAGTAAATCACTGGAAATGACATCTAGAGTCCCTGCATTACCCAAGAGAAACTCTACCCTCCAAAAGAACTTTCAGTAGCAAAGAAGAATTATCTAAAAGGATTATCTTTTAATTATTAAAAAGAATCATTTTCAATCATCCATTTCATTTAAAATTAATTTGTCAAAAATAAATAAGTAAATAAATAAATAAAACTGTTTCCTAGTCATCTGACAGACCTTTCATTTACTCACTAAGTCATCAACTGTCTGAGCCTTTACTGTTTGTAAAACATAGTTAAGCACCAATGGAAAAGGAAAGATAAAAAGAAACAAGAGATCACTGAAGATTACTGCTTTGTTACCCTATAGCTTTATAAGAGAATCAGGGATGTGTAGAAAAGGGAATATGATTGATTATTTATTCTATATATCTCATGAGTATTAGAAAAGAGACTACCTGTTCCCAAATTAAGTATTTTTTTTACTAAATAAAAATAAACTGACCTGAAATTGCAATGAAAAAAAATTTATTTCAGAAAACAAAACAAAGGGAAATATAACTTTCTGGATCAGCTTATGAATGCTAATAAGAGAATATAATGTATACAGAGAGAGGCATTAAGTTTTTTCACCACATATAAAAATTCAGTTGCATTAAACCAAACTTACTTTCCACTGGAGTGTGTGAATGAGCATGATGATTGTTCACTGGCTGTGAAGGAGTATCTAATTCCAAAGATCCTAAAAATAAATAAATAAATAAATAAATAAATAAATAAATAAAATCAATGAGGCAGAGATATAAACCACCAAAGCTTGTCACAAAGGTCCCTTACCACTGACAGATGAACTAAGAGACACTATTTACTCAGAGGAGCACCAGCAAGCTCTGATGCATAAGCATAGGTCATTTTGCCACATTTGAGGGTTACCACTGCATTTTTTACCCTAAATCGATTTCATTTTCTCTCATAACAATCAGCAGTTAATTTCTCAATGTTCACCTTAAGTAAAATATTACTCAAGTAATACTAATGTCTAATTAGGAAATTTACCAAATTGGGCTTTGAATATTACCCTTATTTGGATGAATAGATATTTTAACCCCGCTACCAGTAATAGCTAAAAATCACAAATTAGTTTACCTTTTAATGAGAGATCTTTTTTTTTCCCCACCCCTCCCCGACCTTAATGAGAGATCTTAATATAGAGTAAGGGTAGCTGTGAAAGAAGATTTCATTAAAAGGACACATTTTATTTTATTGTCACATCTGGTGCTGCTCAGGGATTAGTTTTGGCTCTTTACTCAGGAATTACTCCTGGTGGGGGTTGAAGAAGCATACAGGGGGTGAACTGGGATGGGCAAGCACCCCACTAATGGTACTACCATTCTGGGCCCCTAAAAGGGTATGTTTCCATAAAGACTTTCAGAAACATAGGATCTTTATTGCGTTAAAGTAAGCTTTAAGAAATTTTTAGTTTATCTCGATCCCTTGAGATGAAATTATGGCAGGGCATAATATGGCGCAGTCCAATAACTTGATCCAACTTAGTTTTATATGTCTGCAACTTATTAGCCTTCCCAATTACTGAAAAGGCATGAATTACCACTACTCAGAACTATTCTCAGCATTCCCAAAACAAATCAATGTAGCTATACAATGTTACTATATATATTTTAAAATACTTATTTTCAGATAGGATTTCCCTAAAATAAAAGTATTACAAATAAATCAGATCAGTGGTTCCAGTTGATGCTAGTTCAGTTCACAGATGTCAAAAGCTCAAAAATCCTTGTCCTAGATGATCATAAACAAAATGATGTATCAATACAAATTTGTAATTGCACAGAATGGGTTCTGGTCTCAGTGCATCTCTACTTGACTGCTAATACATTTATAACCAAGTAAATCAACCTTTCAAATGTGTCCATAAATTAGCATGTTCTTGCAATTAAAAAAAACCAAGGGGGAAAAAGATGCTTTTTAATTCCAGTAGAAATCAGTTATAACATTGAATCGGTTCTTTAGTAACTGCCTCCTTTGTGATTACCACTTCACCTATTTAGATGGGAAGAGATGCTAAATTATTTAAATAACAGAGCCCACAACTCCATCTGAGGGGAGTATCTTGAATTAAATCCAAGCAGTAGTAATTATAGCAAGTGATTAAGTTGAGTTTTATAATAAATATTAAATGGCTTCTTGCTCCTAAGAACATGTTTGGGAAAAATGTATTTGAGAAAAAGAAGTGACATTAAACCAATTAAAATTCTCATTAACATCTTAAATAACTATTTTACTTTTTTATGGGGGGGCATACCAGGCAAAAAGCTGAGGGGCTACTCAGGCTCTACAGTTAAGAATTGTTCCTGGCAGTGCTTGACCATATGGGATACTAGGAATTGAACTCAGGTCGACCGAATGCACAGCAAGCGCCCTACCAGCTGTACTATCTCTCCAGGTCCTTACAGCAGTTCTTAAGAAGAAGAAAAAAAAAATAACCTTCCTCAGACCTTAGCGTATATATAACCAGGAAGAATGAAGTCAATGTATCTGACAGAATAGAGTTACAGTTTTGTAGAGGATATTTAAAAAAAAAAATCTTTTACCACTTATCTTACAACTTATTAAAACAGACAGAATAATTCAATATCTTCTTTTCATAAAGATGAGTAGATGGTATCCTATATAACATCTCACATAATCCAAACAATATCAACTGCTTGAGACCCATGGTACTCAGTCCTATTGCCAACATCCACAGAAGTCAGAATCAGAGAAGCATTTGGGTCAAATATGTTTTCTCAGTGACTTGCACAAGTACTGTCCAACATTTATGTAAAACTGTAAATTTACTTACGCCTCTCTAATATTTCTGTAATTCCAGCATTATCAGCTTCCAGCTCCATTTTAAACTTAGCCAGTTCCTGATCCAGCTTTCTCAAGTGTCGATCTACCTGTTTCAAAGAAGACCAAAGATAACCACCAAAATTTGGGACACTATTAAAGTGTCAGTTTAATGAGGAAACCTAAATCTGTTTTGTTTTTTGTTTTTTGTTTTTTTTCAGTGAAATCATATCCTAGAGCAGGGGTCCTCAAACTTTTTAAACAGGGGTCCAGTTCACTGTCCCTCAGACCTTTGGTGGGCCAGATTATAGTAAAAAAACAAAAATTACAAACTAATTCCTATGCACACTGCATACATCTTATTTTGATGTGAAGAAACAAAACGGGAACAAATACAATCTGTGGCCCGCGGGCCGTAGTTTGAGGACCATTGTCCTAGAGCCAGACAAATAATCTATACTTCACATGTATAATCTATTTTATTTAAAAAAAAAAAAGTGATGCTAGCCTAAATAATGTCCAGCCTCCATTCGTAATTAAAAACTTAAGCCACAATTATAATGTTAGAAATAATTTGGAAGAGATGAAGTAGCATATTAAAGTATTCCTAATAGGAATTTGAGGTGGAAAAAAAGTCCATGAGGGTAGAGGATGGTGGTTTTACATTCAGCATGAACTCCAATTATAACAGAGCCAGCCACACTGTTAAACAATAACTGCTATTTAGAATAAGGAAGTAAAGACTGCAAGTCTACAAAGGAACTGCTATTCTCTATATACAGATATCTCTAAGGCAGGAAAGAACATCATAATATATAAATGTTTATGCAAAAGGTTGAAACAAAAAAAAGATTTTAGCCAAGAAACTTTCATCTCCCAATGGTCTTAATTAAAATGGTTCTAATATAAAACTATTGATCTTGTTAAGCTGGTAGAATTTAATTATCATTATTCTTTGGATTAATTTCAGAAATTATACAATACCTCAGACTAACAAAACTTTATTACTTTTGTTATCCTTCATATTAGATATCTTAAAATACTTTTTTCATTTTACTATTTGGAATAATACCAGAAGCCATAAAATACTTGAAACCTATTCAAGCTATATTTTTGAGAATATCTTATATTTTTTCAAACTTCAAATTTTCACTGGATTACTATTGTAATTTCAGAGAAACTTTCTTACAAATATAAAGATGTCCATGATTTATCATTAGGGGAAAGCATTTAAATAAACCTTTCAATTAAACAATATGTATCTAAACAAAAGAATAGAGCAAGAAATACTTTTTATATGGATGTTTTCTTTTTTTTTTTTTATTTTTTTTTGGGGGGGTCACACCCGGCAGTGCTCAGGGGTTACTCCTGGCTCCATGCTCAGAAATTGCTCCTGGCAGGCACAGGGGACCATATGGGGCACCGGGATTCGAACTGATGACCTTTTGCATGAAAGGCAAACGCCTTACCTCCATGCTATCTCCCGGGCCCCAATGGATGTTTTCAACTAGACTAAAATGTCTAATTTTTTACCTCTAACTTTAATCTTTCAAAATAGGCTATTAATGAATCATTTTCTAGGTGAGGAGACTGGGGTTTAGAAGGGCTAAGTTCCAAGCCTAAATTCAATAGCTGCTGCATTATTAGAAACAAGATGAAAATCTGATTTATATGTAATCAAAATTATGTTTCATTTATCTCTAACACTGTCATCTGAACAACCTGTCACTTGTAGGAGCCAAATTACTGTTAACTCACATAATTCAAATAGAAAAATTAGGAATATTGTCATATTACTTGAACTTGTATATTAAAGCTGGGGTGCTGGTTTTTCTTACTTTTGATCATTTAAAGCTTAAATTTCCCTCCTTCACATACAAGTTATTTATTAGAACTCAACAGAATTTTTAATTATAATACTTAATATACTATTTTATATAATGAACATTTGATCCTATTCTAAAAACCTTTAGGTAATCTGAGCATCCACTGATCAAACATCCCTCCTAATAATGGAATTTAACACAGACCTCAGTTATTCAAGGATATCTTTCACATTGTCAAAATTTAATCTCAAGGGAAATCATTTAAACTCCAAGACCATTTAATGCAGTGGGAATACAGAAATCATTTTTCTTACAGGCAACAGTATTACTAATAAATAGTGAGTAACCATTATGTCTCTGGTGCTAGGATAAATGTGAAGAATGAAAAATAATCAAGTCTTTTTTGGAATTAGAATATAACTGATAAAAAATATCAGCATAAGCCTTTTAGCATAATGTTATTTAAAATACAATGCAATAAACAACAGCTGAAAATGTCAAAACATCATTTAAAAACTGGGGGTGTCTTGATAGACACAAGAAGGTATGAGCAAATTAATAAAGAATGGATTGTTTAAA
Organism: Crocidura indochinensis; assembly: GCA_004027635.1. Classification (NCBI taxonomy): domain Eukaryota; kingdom Metazoa; phylum Chordata; class Mammalia; order Eulipotyphla; family Soricidae; genus Crocidura; species Crocidura indochinensis. Next base: position 12,461 of record PVKC010015452.1, read on the forward strand.
TGAGTAGAAAATAGAATTATATCTAAAGAACATACACGAAAGACATGAAAATAGATGAGAGTATCAGAAAGTACGATGTGATCTGTAATGGAAATATAAAATAAGAGTATCAGAATTCTGTTTGAAAGGGTGAGGTAGGAGATGATGAAGACCCCATACACACAATCCTAACTCCACCTGGATATTTAAGAATTATTCATTATATTAAAAACTGTGCAAAAATGTTTTATACCCGAAAACATGGAATATAATAAAATTTTTTATATTGGCTAGCTCAGAGATAAAGCAATAAACAACCAAAAAAATTAAAACTCTAAGAACCAAAATACATGTTAAAAAGGATTATAATTTCATTCATATTGAAGACAATAATTAAGCAGTGGGAACTATTCTTAAGATTTACCCCTGTACCACTAAATCAAATTAGAAGTTTCAAAATAAGATGATAAGATTTAACTCAAGCTTGTAAAGCAGTGGAAAATGTAACAGTATTGAACTATCATAACAAGCAAGAGCAGAACTGAATTTCATTAAAATCTAAGTCGATTCCCTCTACAAGGTTCTAGAGGAAAAGCACCCAATCTATTCTAACTGATTACCACAATGGTTCCAGAGATAACAGACTAAGCAAAGATATTTTAGCTATTTCACGTCTTTATACTCCTGACCCCACAAGACTGAATTTTATAAGAAAGATACTAACCTGGTTGAGATTTTCTCTTAGGCATAGATTTCTAACTCAACTAACACCAAGTCTTAATTTTAATTGTTTCTCACCTGATGTCAATAAATGTTAACAAAAGTTTTCATAGAATACAACCCTAAGTTCCATATATCTAACAGCCCCACTAACAAGTGCTTTAAGTTTAATTCTATTAATTCTCTAATCTTTCCTGAAAAAAATATCAATAATGTTTATCATTTAGATATTAAGTATATTCAAATTGATCTTGATTCTTCAAATGAAACAAACGAATTTTCATCTTTTAAACATTATTTGTACAGTGGTAATCATCTGCTTTTCTCTTTTGACTCTCCTATCTTCCGAGATTCAAATTTTGAATTAATTCAAACTGAACTACATTAAAATTTTTTAAAAGTTTCTACAAGATTAATTCCTTCTAACACTTTAAATATTCTACAATTTAGATGTTATACTTGCTCTATCTAAATAAACACCTAGTCTATAAGTTTCTAAGTTGAGATCCACTGCAATAAAAAAATGCATCCTATCTGAAAAATGTAGCAATTGTGAATAAGGACAGTAAATTAGGGAAGAAAAAGGAACCATGATTGCAAACTATTTCCCTGGTGCTAAGTCATGAAAATGATTCTTTACATTTTTGAATTATATTTAAACTAGATGGAAATTTGATCCATCTTAAAGCTGAATCAAATACTTGAGACCTTAGCACAAAATCTACATCTAATCATCTTCCAAACAGACAATAAAAATTGGAGACCAATCAAAAGGTCAAAACCACATAATACAGTTCCTTAATTAGACTATCAGATGAGTTCTGAAATATAAAGGCAAAATGCAGACCTGAAGTATAATCATTTCAGGAATATGCTAGCATATAAAACAGAATCAAGTTCAAGGTCATTCATTGAGCCCTGTAAGAGATTTCTAAAATCACTCAAGCAGTAACAAAAAGCTCAAATTTTACTATAGTAATGTAAATCAACTTTATTAAGTATTAAAATCAAATACAGCCCTGTGACAGTGACATCTGGCTGAAGAACAAAAATATGGAAATTATTTTAAGTTTTTTTTCTTTCAGCCAAATATCACTGAGTCACTGAAATAAAATGGCAGTTCTACTGAAATTCTTCAGCAGATTTCATCACTTAAGAATACTTAAGCATTTTCGTTTTCTTTTTTCTCTTAAGATAACCAGTACAACACTTGTCACAGTTTCATAGCAAAATAATATAATAAAAATGTCATAAAATATAACAACTCAATGTCATATAATCCATATTGAGGGGTGAACTCAAACAATTACAAAAATTGATGTATCTTAAAATCCATAATGCACGCTTAAGATTAATATAATATCACAGTGCTTAAAAAGGATTTTAAAAATCTCTTATAAGGTATAACACATCTGTTAAAAATTTTCTATCTGCCTCCTACTGCTTTTAAAATGAAATCCACATGGCTCCATTGGCTTCTAGGTTCTGTATGTGCTGGCCCTTACCTGTCCTATCAACTTCCTCTCTTTATTCAATAAACAGCATCCACCCGATCCTCTTTTCTGGTTCCACATGTCTAGTCTTTTCCCACCAAAAGCAGCAATTGACACACCGTTCAAAGTGAGATTATTTGATAATCTCTAATTATTATCTTAGCCTACAGTCATCCTCACTACACTATTAAGAAAGAGCTCCTCCCAGTCATAATTTCTCTTGTGACAATGTAGTACTTCTTTTATTCCTCCATATACACAGGAAAAAGTTACAATATACTAAGTCCAGAGTAAATGAAAGTATGGTTCATAAATAACAGAAGAAAACATATATATAAACCCATTCTGTAAGCTCATTTATATATTTTCTAAATGATGTTTTTGTTTGTTTGTTTGTTTTTGGGTTTTTTTCTTTTTTTTTCTTTTTTTTTTTTTTTGGTTTTTGGGTCACACCCGGCAGTGCTCAGGGGTTACTCCTGGCTCCATGCTCAGAAATTGCTCCTGGCAGGCACGGGGGACCATATGGGGCACCGGGATTTGAACCGATGACCTTTTGCATGAGAGGCAAACGCCTTACCTCCATGCTATCTCCCGGGCCCCCTAAATGACATTTTAACATTGATGTAAAAGTAGTAAAGTAACAAAATATTAACAAAAAACAATGAGTAGAACCAAAGAGATACTGTGATCTTTAAAAGTAGATAGTTGCTAAGTAGAGATGGATATAGACTATTATTAATTATCCTTGAAGTCAAGTAACAATTTTACCTATGTAGACATATTGGAAGATTAAGAAAATTAAGAACATCTTTTTTGTTTTTCATTTCATAGTGAATTAAGTCCAAATATTCAATCTTTAAGTATCTTTTATGCAAGTATTTTTCAAATATGTATATGAAAAAAGAGCCTAGATTATGATAAACATTAAAATCTTTTCATTCTATGAGAACTATTAAACTATATTTTAGGGCTTTACATGACATTTTCCAATTTCGCACAGCATTTAAAACCTATACTCTATGTGTAACAAACGAATCTGTCTTCTCACTGATGTCACTTGCATTTACAATTATCTGTCAGTAATAAAATTGTCTCCGGACAAGACTATAAAAACAGATATGTAAACCTATATGCAGGGGCTGCAGAGATAGTACACTGTGTAAGAAGCTAGCCTTCCATGTAGTCAATCTGAGTTAGATGCCCAGAACCCAATATGGTCCACTGAGCCCCTTCAGGAGTGATCCCTGAGCAGAGCCAAGAGTGAGACCTGAACATTGCTGGTGCAGGCCAAAAAATCAACAAAAACACAAAAATTATCTATAGTCAAGTTAGACAAAAGTGAATCTGTTTCTCAACTTTAACCTGCTAAGATGCAGAAATGAGTATATCCTCAAAGCAAATGTATTTCGGAAGATATGTTAAATTAAAATATAGAACCTTAAATTGTGACTAATTTGAAAAATGTAACATACATCTGTCTTCTTGGTGATTCCAGTCTTTAAGAAGTGTGTATTGCTGCAAAAATAACCTCTCTTAAGGTTTATCTAGAATTTCCCAAATATTTGTTACAAGATCAGTCACTGAATATTACCTATAAATACTATTAAATAGGTGATATAGTGTGTACTAATGTTCACTCAAATGGTTCTGTTTTTTCTTTTAGTCTATGATGAACTGTTATCAATAAAGTAGTTTTCTGTGTATCCTAAAGATAACAATTTTAAGATCTTTAACAGAATTTAAGAATTTTAACAAAGTACCTTAAGGATTAGTAAAATAAATTTCAACACCATACTAATTAAAAAGAAAAGTCAACAAGATGATATCATATGAAAATAGTTAGGTAAACACTAAGATTTTTTTTTTTTTTTTTTGGTTTTTGGGCCACACCCGGTGACGCGCAGGGGTTACTCCTGGCTATTCGCTCAGAAGTCACTCCTGGCAGGCACGGGGGACCATATGGGGAACCTGGGGATCGAACCGCGGTCCATCCTAGGTTAGCGCAGGCACCTTACCTCCAGCGCCACCACCCGGCCCCCAACACTAAGATATTTAACCTAATTACTAATAAGGTGACTCAGACTATTCCACTAAGAATAAAAAAAGTAGACACACTTCTCAAATGGAATCACTAAGTTAGTACATCAGTTTTTTGCCTGTTTTTATTATATTTAAACCAATAAAATTTAAAGTAAAATTCATAACACAAATACTTATGTCATAAAAGAACTATTTATTTCACTTACCAAGTCATAGATCTGGTTTGCCAACTGTACCTTCTCATCAGCATCTTCTAAAGCTTTATAGTAATCCTGAATAAAAAAAAAAACATTTTAATTTCAAGAACTTCTGAAATATGTATATCTATGACATGCAACTGCATTTTAATTCTTACACTTGTGTCAACTGTCAGTTATACTACATTATCAATAAAAACTCAGGGGATAGGTTAGGATTAGAAATTATGGAAAGCAAGAAAGAATTAAAGGGAGATGTTAAGACGTTCTGGAAAAAATACAAAAATAAATACCATTCAAACTCTAGTCTCTATATTAGCAAAAATTATAGTAATTTTTTTACAACAACTAGTAAAGAAATTAATGTTTATCTACTCTTTATACTCTTCTAACAACTTTTTATTAAAATTTAACAATGAATGCATTCTTATTCGTATGCTTCAAATTTGTAAACAATCCATAATTCTAGTTTAAACTTAAATAAGAATTCTATATTTCTAGGCCTAATACATATGCAAATTTAGTGTTAAACTAAAAGATCTCTATTGACCTTTTTCTAAGAACCAGCAAAGACCAACAACTTGGGTGGCTAGCAATATGTATAATATGCTTCAGATCCACTAAATCTGAACCAATTGCAGCCACAGCTGGAAGTGTTATGTCTGAAGATGTTAAGATATTAATCACTAAAATAAAACAAATCAAGAGAAAATTCTATTTTGTGGTTCTTTAACTGTTAAGTTGCTAGTTATTAAAACAATTTTAAGTCACCAAATGATTCAATGTTAATAAATATTCCTCTATCTGAGGACCTAGAACCTAAGAAATTACTTAAACATTGAAGAACTATAGATAACCATTCCCCATTTTGATGCCAAAAGCCATAAAAAATAGTATCATTTTCAGATCCAGTATTTACTAAAATAAACAAATAAATAAATAAATAAATGCAAAAAAAAGAAAGAAAGAAATACCCCAGCGCTGAACATACTTTTTTTATAGAAGCCATTTGTTCTTCTCTCCACTCTGGTTTATTTTTCTTAGCATTCATGAAGAATTCATTGACTCTTTGCTCTAGCTGATCCATTGCATCTATGATTGGGTAACAACATTTCACATTTAGATGACAAATTCATACACTGAATATAAATGCTTTGATTTCACCTGGCCTGTAACTTAAATATGTCCTGCTGTGATTATCTAAATGTATACTGCTTTAACTATTATCCTGAAAAAATGCAGTAATTCAAATTCCCTCTACTGCAAGAGTCAGAAGGGAGTCATGACCCAGGCAATTTCTATACTAGTTTTGGAATAGCAGAATCAAATGTGTTAAAACAACATCATATTACATGATGCCATATGTCAGATCTGACCCTAATCCTGAACAACATATAGCATCATGTAGCTGCACTGGAGTATGAGGCCAAAACTCCTAAACCCCATCAGTGAGGTCCCTAGAGCTAGGTGTCACCTCAAGTTCTCACTGGACTGCCAATATGCACAGCCCCTTTAGAAGCTAAATAAAAAGAAGTAAAAATTTTAATATGACATATGCCATATTGTAATTAGACATAATATATCATATTGTAATTAGAAATCAATAAGCAAAATCATTTATTCATTGAAGACATTATATTCTACATAAGATTTTCTCCAAACCCATGTCAAGAAAAATCATTCATAGGTTTGGATAAATAGTACATCAGTATGGTATGTACTCTGTATGAGGCAAACCTGAGTTCAAGCCTCAAGACCCCTTATAGTTTCCCAAATCCCATTAGTGGTGATCCACGACAGGTAGGTTACTTGCCTTGCACTCAACTGATCTGAGTTTGATATCTAGCATCCCATATGGTCCCCAGAGTCCACTTGGAGAGATCTCTGAGCATCAATGGGTATAGTACAAAAACAAAAACAAAAAAATTTTCTTTTAATTTTAAAAAAATTAAAAAGAAGTTTCTGGGCTGGAGCAACACTGACGGCAGATAGCTCAATTCCCAGCACCACAAGAGCCAGGAGTAAGCCCTGTGTACCACTTCACCAAAAACTAGAAGCTCCTAATTTATTGGAAAAATGGTGTGTTTATTAATCTATTATATCGTTCCATCTTATCATATCTTAAAACACAGAACGTTTTCCACTCCTTTCATAACAACACATAAGCAAACATTAGGTACACAGAATTAAAAAACACACTCCACAGATTTACCCCATGAATACCGGTTATTATATTATTTGAAGAATTTAATTAACGAGTACTTACATTCTTTTCAAACAAAAGTGATGCAAAGTTATCAAGATCACTTTATTATACATTTTAATTATGTATCCTAGATTGATCTCAAATTGTATATGCTTATTTATTTGAGATTTTGTTTCTATTTTTTGATAAAGGGGCCATACCCTGTGGTGCTCAAGGATCACTATTGGTGGAGTTTAGTGAACCATTGATGATGCCAGAGATCAAATCATGACAGCCACTTGCAAGGCAGAAGTGCCTTAACGCATGTGCTATCTCATGGCACTAACTAACGAAAAACTAAAAACTTAGTTTTTAAAATAGAATCACAATATGGTTAAATGACTATCTTCCTTCCACAAGGGGAGAGTTGTAAAGTTCTTTCCAGAACATAATGTACAAAAATGTGGTATTCGAACTGGTTTATTTTTGTTTGGTTTTGCTTTTAGAGCGACACTTATAGGGCATCTGGGCAGCTGGGATGTTCAAAAGATCATGAGATGTTCTGAGTTCAACTAGTTTCCAGCATGCAAAGCAGGTCCTAGCCCTTAGCCCATTGAGCTATCTTTCTGATCAACCTCCACTGCATAACCTTTAATGTTTAGTCTTTTTCTAAGAATGATTTCTTGTTGCAGAGGCACCGATATTTTTTAATTTGAATGTAAATCTTTTGAGGAAATATAGGAGGAGAGAAAAATGATGCTATGAACTAAATTCAACAAAAGACTAAGTGCAAGTCTGGGGAAAGGTCATTGGAATGAGCAAATTATCACTTATAGAAGAAAAGGAAAAAAAACACAAAATTTTACTGCAAAATATTATTTGCCTTATACATTCTGAGAAGATCCAATTAAATACTACAATTCAGAATGCATCAATAATATGCAACTGCAAACTTGACCATTTCAAGATCACCAAAGAATAAAAATTATTTCGGAGGCTTCCGTCTCTTAAAAATGTTTGAAACAGAATCTATATTTGCAAAAGCATACATTCTAAAAATCTATGTTCTACAATCTACACATTAGAACCAAAAGGGGTGGGGAGGAATCTCGACATCCGTGTCGATAGGCACCGAAATCTTCATACATCTATATTCTCGGTCAAGATTAAAAAAAAACAAAACAAACAAACAAACAAACAAAAAAAACTTTTGCATACTCCCAACCTAGCATAAGAAAAACTTGTGCATGCACTTGCAAAAGTCACTAGAAAGTGGCGATGAGAAGAAGAGAAGGAAAAATTCTATGCTGTGGCTCTTTTGGACAACTCTAAGTCCTAGAGCAGGAGAGAGAAGAAAGTCAAGTTGGAGGAGGCGGCCAGCGACGAAAAACATGCACGGCCGGCATGGAGTACACTCGGCAAAGCGGAGCAAACGCGCCAACTTACTCTGCACCTGCAGGTCCATCTCGCGCATCTCCGTGAAGCGGTCCCGGAGATCCATTGGCAGCTGCTCAATCACTGTCAAAAGGGAGCAGCCGTCACGGGGGGCGGAGCCAACGGTGCAAGCGACGTGCTTACGTCGTGCGTGCGTACGTGCCTGCGTCGGGGGGGGCGGCAGCTCACAGCGAGGCTGCCAGTTACCGTGAGAAAGAAACACCCCCCCGCCTCCCCCTCCCGCCCGCCATCCCTCCCGCTCGTCCACTCGCGCTCTCGCCCGCCCCAAGGTCCTACAGTCGGTTCCCCTCCAGCGCCGCCCACTCACTTTCTAGATAGTCTTCTAGGTACAACATCGCGGCCTTTAGAGCTGGGGGGGGACGAAGGGGTCCAGGGGTTATTTGTGTCACTCGCTGTCGCTGGAGTTTTGTCCCTTCCAATATGGCGCCTCCGCTAGCAGCACCCGCTCGGCTTCGGCGGAAAAAAAAAAAGAAAAGGAAAAAAAAAAACACTTTGGCGCCTGACGGGTGCTTGCCTCACCGCCGCCCGGAGCTCTGATTGGCTGGCAGGGGCCGTGACGTCAGCGGACCGGAGCCCGCCCCCGCGCCGTTGTGGGAAATGTAGTTGAATGCTCTGCTCTGGCAGGAATTAAGGCGCTGCCGCGTCTGTGCGTAGAAACTACAAACACCGAGGGCCTTTGCGATCGGTGCGTAAGGGGCTCTGAGCTGCGGTGCCTCTGTTTATTTGTTGGTTTTTCGCCCGGTGAATGCCGGGAGTTGTAGGCGCCTGCCTAGCATAAGTAGGAACCAACTTTTCACCTGTTCTTTTCCTGCGGTGATTCCATGTCCAGACGTTTGACAAACAGCAGAGGTTCTAACGCTAGAATGATCAGCCAAGTTCGGGTCTTTGGATTGTTTCAAGCACAATTCTGCTGGAATTTTGACTCGGTTCTCTACTCCTAAAATGTAAAA
>PVKC010015453.1:0-21467 GCA_004027635.1 Crocidura indochinensis
ACCACCCTCCTTCTGCATATAAGGCAAACATCTTATCTCCATGCTATCTCTCCGCCGCATTTTCTAGCTCTGAAACTGAGATAGGTTTCTTCAATATTGGCCCTGACTTCACCTTGTCAAAGCACTCTGATCTCATTCCTAGACCCCAGGCACTCTGATCTCATTCCTAGGCCTCAGGTACTTTCAGGTAGACATTAGGCTTCTTGCTGTCACAAAATCAAAGATACCAATACCTTTTGATCTACTGACCCCAGCCTGATTTGTAATATCTGTGAGCAACTTGTGGGAGGGACAATGACTAACAATTTTTAGAGGAAAATGTCGGTCAGAGACAAAGAAGGAAACTCAGTCGGTGTGAGCCAAGTCAAAGTATTATTAGTTCAGAGAAATGGAGAAGCGCGACAGATGTGGTCCAGCCCAACATGAACTAGATACAGGACAGGACCGGCCAGAAGTGAATCTTTACACAGCAGTGGGGACCAGAGATTCTTTTTATCCCTTCACTGTTGGGCTAAGCAGAATCCTCCGCCAGCCTGGCCACTTCAGAATGATTAATTATTTATTCCAGCCCCAAGATATTTCAAACGAGTTTTTCCAGCCACTGCTGCTTCTGGTATTGGGTTTAGTTCTATTGATGCATTTACTGGCTCTGCAGGAACCATCGAATAGCAGTTGCTTGCGAGTTCTTTGAAAGCAGACTTTTCATTTGATTTTTATTTTTCTGACTACAAAACCCTCAGAGTCTTTTCTACAATAATCAATCAAAATAAAAATACTTGATGACTGAATTAATACGTGACTGTTGAAACAAAACAGAATTTAAAATTGACTTTAAAGTTTTATAAAATTGATTTCCCCTCCCTTCCTTTGCTTTTTCTTTTTCTTCCTCACTTTTCTTTTTCCTTTCTCTCTCTTTTCTTTTCTTTCCTTCTTTCTTTTTTCTTCCTTTCTCATTTCTTTCTCTTCTCTCCTTTGTCTCTTCTTTTTCCTTTCTATTTTCCTTTCTCTTATTTATTTCTCTTTTCTATTTCTTTCCATTTTTCTTTTTTATTTCTCCTTTCTTTCTTTTCCTCTCTTTTGTCTTTCTTGCTTCTTTCTTCCTCTTTTTATTCCTTTCCTTTGATTTTTTCTCTTTTCTCACTTTCTCTTTTAAATCTTTTTTTCTTTCTTTGGGGCTTTGTGACCCACAATATGCCAAGGCTGGGACCTAATATGCAAAGCACTCTCTCTAGTCCTCTGAGCTTTCTCAGGCCCTGCCTTTTTTTTTTTTTTATCTTCATGAATATTCCAAATCCCTTCCAAGATTGTACCAAAAGAATCACAAGGATGCAGTTGTGTCTGCCATGACCCGGCTTGCTGAGGTATAAAGCTGCCTGATGAGGAAGGGAAGGACAAACCGAATTTGACCCTGAGCTGCTCTTGCTTGTCAAATGCCTGGCACTTCCCAAGCATTCTGTTGTCCTTCACTAGAGAGCTCCCTTTAGGTGTATTTAGGTCACTCATACACACACCCCTAATTCATTTGTCATGATTATTCTCCAATAACCTGTCTCCTTCTCCTAAACTGAAAACCTCTTAAATCTGTTTAGCACTCTCTTTCTTTTTCTCTCTCTCTTTCTCTCTCTCATACACACACACTCTCTCACTGTCTCTTCTCTTACTCTCTTTTTGTTTTTCTCTCTCACTCCAATTGGACTCCTATCACTGATCATGCACAGTGGAGATTTGCCAGTTTGCTGACTTCTCCCCATTCACAGAAGGGCCCTCTTCTTTATATGTTAGGTGATCATACTCTATCAGAACGGGGACATCTGGAAGATATTGGGGTTGGAAAATCAAATGCTTCCTTTGAAAGCATATTTCAAACCCTGATGAGAAAGATGCCTTTTTCTGGGGACAGAAAGGACTGATCATGAATAGAACATGAGGCCATTCATCTTCCCGCTCCCTGGGTTCAGATGGAAATGTCGGACTCCTCAGCCTGAGATTTCAACACTAGCCCTAGTGAGTTATTTCCCATCACCATTCTCACTGACAAACAGAAACTGCTGGTCACTCTCACCATTTCAGCTTCAATCTTTGATCTAGGGAATCTTTTCGCTTCATTTGAGTGCAGTTACAGCTCCACTCTGTGGAAAAACAGGGGGATAAGCAATAATCACAGGTACATTATTTCAGGGACCACTGAGAAAAACATGTGGTAAATTGGGAGGAGAGACACACCCAAAATATCAATCAGAGTCAAAAAATAATGATGTCTCCTTTCTTCTTTCTCTTCTCTCTCTTCTTCTGGTATTTCCATAGCAGGTTTGCAACTGTTGAGCTGTGGAGTACATTGGGACATGTATCAACAGAGCATAGAGTTCACTGTGGTCGGATCCAGTGTGGAGCTGGTCAGTGCAAATTATTTCCTTTATTGGATGCAACCATGGAAACTAGAAGAAGGTACTTCCTTTCCTTAAAGGCATACAATGTTTCTCACTAGCTAGTATTGCTTGAGCCTTGTCTAGAGCATAGATTCTCCAGGAGGCTTATAATAATTAAAAACAACTTGGAAATAAGACCCAAGTCATGGCCTCAATTCCAGGACATCAGGTCTAGAAATGAGCTAGCAATCTCTCCCAGAAAAATTAGGAAAAAGAAAAAAAATTTTGACCACTATTTAGGATATAATATATTGTACTTGGCGGGATCTCCAACACATCATAGTGTAGCCTCATTTCCAGTAACACACAAAACTCAAAATGGAAGCTATTCAATGTCCAGCACTTTGTCATTTAAAATTTTTAAGCGGGGACTAGAAAGAGAAAACAGGAGTAAACATACTTGACTTACATGTAACCAACCTCCATTCAGTTCTCTGTCCCCAAAAGAGCCACCCAGGAAAGCCAAGCATCACTCTGGAGCACTGAAGTACAGAGTCCCTGAGCAACAATTCCTCCCAGAAAGGGATTTTTAAAGTCATTTGTAACCCAATTTCAACATGATTAATGGACAGGTAAAACTAGCAAACAGTCTCCCTCCTCTGACTTCAGTGAGTTGCATTTGTACTCTTGATGGCGCTTTTTCTCAATGGACTCACTCATTAGAAGACTTGGATCATACATGAAATTAGAGAGCAGACAATTTATCTTGGGGAGCCAAGATAAGCCCGTCACCTCTACACTGCCCCTTAACTTCTGTTCCTTTCCAGCTCTCATGTTCCTGCCTTATCAAAACAGCCTTGGAAGAAGAGATCTGAATTCCTCAGTGCTCAAATAAACCTCTCCTAGAAGTTTCAAGGATGACCTTTCTCCAGGACTAAGGCAACAAATTTCACTTCGGAATTTCATTTCGGAATGTCACTGTGCTTTCAAGATCAGTTCAAGTAGGGAGATTCCAGGGGACTTTCCCTGAAACCTTGAAATTATTGCATTCAGCAGTTGTCTGCTTTGTCTATGTGGTGGCTGAAGCAATCCAGTTACAAACTTCCAAAATAGATTCCTCCTTCAATGTGTCCTCAGGTCACAAACTTGCATGATTTATTTTCACTTGTGAAATAATTTAAAAAATAAGTCAAAGTTACAGTGAGTAGCCATACAGGAGAGCTTCAGAGAGGAACCAGTGACTGGGCTGGGTTTTCTAGAATGGGTGAGATCCATTGCCAGTCCAGATGAAAGGACATGCCTGGACCAATCCAGGTCAGGTAAACTGAAGGTGTTTATTTTATTAGCAGAATGGGCTCTGCTCATGAAAAGGTGAGACCTTTGTCCCCTGCCAAAGATTCTAACCTTAGAACTTATATCTGCTTGCAAATACCATTGCTCAGTTTCAGAACATGAATATGTACTGAAAAGTATTACTGATGGGTGGGATATTATAAAAAGTAAAACACTGCCCAACTTGAAGTGATTTATAATATTGGCATCCAGATCTAAATACAGAAGGAGAGACAGAAATAGGGCAGAAGATAGGATACTTTCTTAGATTAGATTGCCTTGAATGCAGTACTAGTTTAGTCCCCTAAACCCCTCTGGGAGTGATTTCTGAGCAGACAAGAGTAAACCCTGAAGATAGAGCACACCCTAAATATAGAGAAAGAAAAAAGAAAAAAAAGGAGAAAAGAAAAAAAGGGGAAAGAATTATGGAAGGAAGGAAAGAGAGGGAAGGAGAGAAGAAAGGAGAGGAAGGAAGAAAGGGAAGGAAGGAAGGAAGGAAGGAAGGAAGGAAAAAAGGGAGGAAAGAAGGAAGGAAGAAAGGAAGGAAGGAAAGAGGAAGGAAGGAAGGAAGAAAGAAGGGATATTATATAGAAAACTGTATGTAACTCCATGAAGTGAGCCACTAGCTTGGCAGTACTGTATAGAATTTCTTTGTAAACCCTTTCCTGAGGAGGTCAGTTTCTCTTGAATTATAGAATTAATCACAGAAATAAGAATCTCCCGGGGTCGGGCGGTGGTGCTGGAGATAAGGTGCCTACCTTGCCTGCGCTAACCTAGGACGGACCACGGTTCGATCCCCCGGTTCCCCACCCATATGGTCCCCCGTGCCTGCCAGGAGCGACTTCGAGCGAATAGCCAGGAGTAAAGTAACCCCTGAGCGTCACCAGGTGTGGCCCAAAAACCAAAAAAAGAAAAAGATCTCCCAAATTACAAAAGGCAGAAGTAAGTGGCAGAGACTTCCTTCTGCTTCACACTCATTACTGACTTACTCCTTTACAAAAATCAAGTTATTCTTGGGACAACAGAATCTTGGGAATATTCTAGGACATTGGTTCAAAGGTTGTGCTTTCCCACATCTACTCAAATTTATGGCATTTCCTTATTATGGGAGAATCAGCCACAGCTTCAACCCCAGGGGAGAGTTTTCAGGGAAAAGGAGGAGCACTTTGTCACTCCCAAAGTTCTAACCAACTTGAAAAAAAATCAATCAATGAAGCTTCCAAATCCCGCTGACTCCCAGAAACCTTGGCCCTGCTCAGCTCAGGCCTCAGAGTCCTCATCACCTGCATGCCTTAGACTCAGCATGTCTCTCCATCTCAACTTCATGAAGCAGGACTGTCTCTAAAGAGGACTCTGATAGAGGGACCAAGAAGTTGTGGTACATATTCACAATGTAATACTATACAGCTCAAGAAAAGAAAAAAATCGTGCAATTTTCAGCAAGAATATTGCCCATTTCCATTTCAGGTTGACCAGAGATAAGGCCCCTTTCACAAGTTGATGATTTTTACTTACTATATTTGCTTTGTTATAGGGGCCACACCTATTAGTAGTTGGGACCACATAACTGGAACAATCAAGTCATGTACCCTGCCACTTACTCATGACCCCCTAGACCCTCCTCTCTTCTTTCTTTGGAGAGAAAAGACCATCAGGGAGAATATAAAAGTATTACTGATCTTACCAATTAATCTGTTTGGAGAACAGCTTTACTCCTGTAATACCAGGGATCATGAATTCCTCCCTCCAAATAAACATATTCATCTAATCCAAGGCAAGGGTGAAAAGAACATGTCATGTCATGTTCTTTTGTCATGTCCTACTCTGAGATGTTCTCCATATGAGAGAGATCACTCTGTCTTTTTCCTTCAAACTGACTTCACTCAGTATGACCTCCTCTAATTCCTTTCTTTTGCCTTGCATACAGCCAGCCCAGTTTGATCTTTTTTTTTTTTTTTTAATTATGAGAACAAAGATACAGAGAAAGAGGATAGGGTAAGCTTACAGTGGGAGAACAATCAGCCAAAGAGCATTAAGAAAAACAAACCAGAACCCATGTACAATACAATTACTTAGTCCCTCAAGTCCCCAGATTCTAGTACATACTATTTCTTAGCAGCACACAATATAATCTAGACATAAGACTTACGTAATTTCTTAAACATTGAAGGCAAAGTACATTTTTATAGTTCCATGCACATGCATACTAGTTTAAGTTAACCTCAAAAGTTTCAGTGGGTTGTTTTTCTTAAGAATTGGAGTCAAGGGAACATAGTAAAAAACAGTGTTAAAGTGGCATTTGTTTGCATAGGCCCACCAAAATATGAGGGATATGGAAAGAAAAACCATGGCCTAAATACAAGGAGACCCTACCCCTGAAGTTTCCTGGCACAAGACCGACTCTAGGCTCCAGGCAAACTCATTTGTCCAATCCAAGTCATCACCTGTAATGGCAATACACATCCATTCTTCACATAGCCTCTGTTGTTGGTATCATGCTTCTGTGTTCAAGATCCTGGAATCTGCATATCCCATATTGCAGTCAGGATGGTGCAGAGCAACCTCTCGTTTCACCTCACACTTGAGGGACAATAGAGAGAACCATGTCCTGTAAAGCAGGTCATTGTTGCTGTCAAGTCTTCTCGGTGTTAACGGAAGTCTCATTTCAGGAGGTCGATGTCATAGCCTTGGTAGTGTCTTCCCTGGTAGAGGATTGCTTCCAGATGTTCCTATAAAATACCTTGGATATTTCGTAGATAACTTGCCCGGTTCTGGCGTGAATGGAGGATGCCCATTTTTCTGGGGCCCGTGCCAGGTCATTATATCGGTGTTCAGGGTGTAAGGTCCCATTGTACTGAGATTTGTGTGTTCCTATCTCTATTAGATAGAAAATTATCTGTATGTATAGTATTTTCCCATTTTAATGTGTCTATGCAAACAAGAATCAATGCCACATAGCGTTATCAGCGCATCTGGAGGCCATAGGAATGAGATTAAGAATCTCCATGAAATAGTTCAATCATAAGCATTAAACTGAGGGACACTTCTACCAACACTCCTTGTTGAACAGCTAACAAAGAAAAGACAAGATGAAAAGTGAATAGAAAAGGTACGGTAGAAGAATATATATAGAGAGAGTTATAGCTGTTAAAGAAAATAAAATATTCAAAAGATATATTGTTCATTTTATGTCCTTTGAAATAGTTTTGGGATTGTTAGATTCACTGTACGGCTTTGGTCTGTGATTAGAGCTGTGTGGTACTGATGTAAAGAAGGGTAAATCTAGGGTACTGATGTTTGGGAGGAGTATATTTTGGGTCATGTAGACTGGTATGAAGTTGCCAGTGACTACCTGATTATAGCTGAGCAGCTATCTGCAACAACCAGTTAAGCTCCTAAAAGTGTAAAAAGGCCTCTGGCATGTACGGAGGTCTGCCAAGACCGTGCCCAGACTCCCGCTACCAGGAAGGATGATCAGACCCCAGCCCCTAAGCCAGCCTCTGGAGCCGGCTTGGAAGTGGGGAAAACCCAGGGTTCCCCATAAGCTCCTCCCAGGAACCCACCAGGGACTCCGGAGGAAAGAGGAAAGGGGGGCAGAGTGACCCAAGTTCTGCCCCCGGACCCTAGACCCGGCTAACAGGCCACTGGCACATATGGAGGTCTGCAAGCGACCCAGACCCGTGCTGGCTAAAAATCCCGCTCCAGGAGGGCAGCCCAGTTTGATCTTTGACATCCCATGGTGCCCCAAGCCTGCCAGGAATGATTTCTGAGAGAAGAGGTAGGTCCACAGGTGTCGGCAACCTGTGGCTCCAGAACTAAATTCTGCTCTGACAGCCAGGCTGATAGCAAGGGGGCAGGGAGCTGTAACACTTACCTCTACTGCCTCCCAATTCTCAGCAGGTTGTTGTCAACTTGGTGGGGCTAGGCAACCATAACATCCCTGTCCTGGCCCAGCCTCCTCCCTCACATCATAGCATGTGGTGTCACAAGGGCATGCTAAGCATGCACCTCTGCGCTAGGGAGAAGATTGCTGTGACGGAAAAGAGAAATGCTGACAAAGGGGACACAAGAAAAAAGCAAATAAAACAAAAAAGCAATAAAGAGAAAAAGGGAGGGGCCGGGAGATAGCATAGTAAGTAATATAGATAGTATAATAATAGATAGTAATAATAGATAGTATAATAATAGATAGTAAGGCGTTTGCCTTTCATGCAAAAGGTCATCGGTTCGAATCCCGGTGGCCCATAAGGTCCCTCGTTCCTGCCAGGAGCAATTTCTGAGCATGGAACCAGGAATAACCCCTGAGACTTCTGGGTGTGACCCCAAAAAAAAAAAGAGAGAGAAAAGGGAGAAGGAAAAAGAAGTCAGAGAGAACTGGAGTAAGAGAAAAAGAAGGCTTGCAGTGTGACTGTTACTGGGAGTGGGGCTTACAAGCCTTTTTGAAAATGAAGGTAACGTGTTATAGCCCTGATGTGCAGACACTGCGCGCTGAGGTTTAGGAGCAAAATTTTCATTAAATAGGTAAATTATGGGCTGGGGAGGTGGCGCTAGAGGTAAGGTGTCTGCCTTGCAAGCGCTAGCCAAGGAAGACCGTGGTTAGGTTCCCCCCACCCACCGCATCCCATATGGTCCCCCCCAAGCCAGGGGCAATTTCTGAGCACTTAGCCCTGAGCATCAAATGGGTGTGGCCCAAAAAAAACCAAAAAAATAGGTAAATTAAATATTTTAATCAACTATTAATTTGTACAAATATATTTTACATTGTTAAGTGAATTTTTTTTCTTCAGAGTGACAGCTAACTGCATGATCTTGTATTTAGCATTAAGATAAGAAACAATGTATGCAGCGCTGTTTTAAAAGTCACAATGGTTTTGCAACTCCCAGAGTGTTTTTTTACCTTCAGAAACGAGTCTAAGTGGCTCTCTATGTCTTAAAGGTTGCAGACCCCTGAGCGAGGAGTAACCTCTGAATGACACCAGGTGTGGCCCAAAAACAAAAACAAAACAGAGACATAAGGAAATGAAAACATCCCTGTTCATGGATTGTTAAGATTAATATTGTCAAATGATAATCTTGCCCAAAGCATTATAGAGTCAATGCAATCCTTGTAAAAAAAATAGTCACAACATTTAAAAAAAAAAATATATATATATATATATTTATATATATATCAGACACTCTTTAAGACCATATGGACTAATGAATCTCATCAAAACAGTGTGGTACTTAAATAAGGACAGCCTCTCAGACCAATGGAATAGACTAAGATTCCAGAGATAAATCCTTAGGACTATAGACAGCTAATATTGGACAAGTGAGGAAAGAGTACGAAGTGGAGTAAGGAAAGCCTCTTCAACAAATGGTACTGAGACAATGGATCAGCCATGTGGAATAAACTCAGGACACCTTCTAGTTCCATACACAAATATCAAATAAAAAAATAGATTACAGGGCCAGGGTAACAGCACAGTGGGGAGGGCACTTGCCTTATACACAACTGACCCAAGTTTAATCCCTGGCATCCCATATGGTCCTTGAGCTCTGTCATGAGTGATTCCTGAGCACAGCCAGGTCTGTTCTCAAAACCAAACCAAACCGGGGCTGGGCGGTGGCGCTGGAGGTAAGGTGCCTGCCTTGCCTGCGCTAGCCTAGGATGGACCTCGGTTCAATCCCCCGGTTTCCCATATGGTCCCCCAAGCCAGGAGCGACTTCTGAGCGCATAGCCAGGAGTAACCCCTGAGCGTCACTGGGTGTGGTCCCCCCCCAAAAAAAAACAAAGAACAAAATACACTGAAGGCACGCACGTACAGGGCCTATCGTGCATGTTGTGCATTGTAGAGTCCTAGGTCTGATTGTAGAGTCCTAGGTCTGATCTCAGGCACCACATGACCCCAGAGCAACTTCCAAGCAAGAAGATAAGAGTCACCTCCAAGCACTATCAAAGGACAACCAAATACCAAACAAAACTTTTATTTATTTTCTTGGTTTTGGAGCCAAACCTGACAGTGGTATTCAAGAATTACTTGTGCTTTGCACTCAGAAATTACTCCTGGCAGGCTTGGGAGACCATATCGTATGCCATATTGAATTGAACCCAGGTTAGTCTTATGTAAGCCAAACACCCTACCCTTTGTACTATCACTCCAGCCCCACAAAAATTTTTAATTAAAGAATGGATATAAGATTCCATCCAAGTGGTGCTTCTTTCTCCTTCCAAACTTGAGACCCAATCTCCTACTCAATGATCCTTGAGTACCAGGCCCTAATTAGTAGGTAAAAAGGAGACATAGAAAGATAGAAAGAACAGCTTTTAGAGAGACCTGAAAGGACTTCCAGGGAAGCAAACATTCTTTTCTAGACAGTTGCTAAGGCTCTTTTAAGGGAAACCAGCTCCTGTGTGTGCTGAGTGTGGCCTATCTGCTCTTTGCCAGGCTGGCCCTGCTCAGCCTTGCGCAGTGAGCAACAGTATTGAAAATAAAACAAAGAAACCAAAACCAAAAAAAAAAAAGAGCTCAAGAGTAAAACCTCGGGGCCGGGCGGTGGCGCTGGAGATAAGGTGCCTGCACTAACCTACGACTGACAGAGGTTCGAATCCCCGGTTCCCCATATGGTCCCCGGTGCCTGCGCTAACCTAGGACGGACCTCGGTTCGATCCCCCGGTTCCCCATATGGTCCCCCGTGCCTGCCAGGAGCGACTTCTGAGCGAATAGCCAGGAGTAACCCGAGCGTCACCGGGTGTGGCCCAAAAAAACCAAAAAAAAAAAAAAAAAAAGAGTAAAACCTCAAAGAAATTGTTTTGTGGGTTAGAGAGGATGTTTGCCTTGCTCATGGCTGACACGAATTCAATTCCTGGTACCCCATATGGTCCCACAAACACTGTCAGGAGTGATTCTTGAGCATCACCAGGCATGGCCCCAAAACAAAAACAAACAAAACAAAAAGATCCATTATTTGTCCTAGAGTGAAAGGTGGCATTTAATGAAGAGAAAAATGATTAAGCAATTGTGAGGGATGGGGGCAGAACTAACCCTCTCAGGTTCTTTATTACTCACCAATCACTCCTAAAGCAACCCATTTTGTCTTGCTCCATCTCAAGAAGGGCATTTTCCTTACTACTGTCACTTTAGATATTTTTATTTTCTGGAGGCCACACCTGGTGATGCTCAGGGGTTACTCCTGGTTATGCACTCAGAAATCGCTCCTGGCTTGGGGGGTCATATGGGACACCAGGGGACGGAATCAAGGTCTGTCCTGGGTCAGCCACATGCAAGGCAAACGCCCTACCGACGTGCCATTGCTCCAACCCGCACTTTAGATTTTACATCTGAAATGCTCTCTTTTTTCTCTCATCTGCCTCTACTGGGCTGAAGGGGTAAAGATTTTTTTTGTTACTGTTCTGGTTTTGTTTGAGGAGGACACTCAGTGCTCAATGCTGACTCCAGCCTCACCCACGCAGGATCTCAGGGATCAAACCCAGGTCCACCATGTGTGATGTAGGTGCCTTACTTACCCAATGGATATCTCTCCAGCCCTTGTCACAGCCACATCATCTTCTTAACCTTCTCCATATACCCGAAGCTTCAGATAGATCTTTCCTCCATTCACTGTTGTGGCAATGACTGGATGTTCACACACACACTCAGTTGTGGCTGCTGACATTCGGTTGTGATGCAGACCTCCACACTTTAGTAGCAGTGCTTGCTCATGAGCTTGCCTGGATACTGAGCGGAGGTGCTCTCCTAGTAGTGCTTCACAGAGCTCACATTCTGGGCCAACAATAAACTGGTTTTACAGGTTAATATTTAGGAGCTTTGAATGGGGGCCAGGGCTGCCTCTGCTAAGCCATATATATGTGTTTCCAGAAACAGAGGAGGGTAGGGAGGTGTTCTGAGGGTAACAATAAATCTTCTTCAGTTGCCCAATGTGGCTCAGATAATGGGTCCATAAATAATTCAATACAGGGGCCTCCAGTTACTTCAGGGACTAGCGTGGACAAATGTTAGTGGGACAAGCTTATCACAGCACTCTGAGATGGATTGGCCTGGAGTCACAAACCCACCAATTAAAATTTATTTTCTTGAGTCTGGAGCGATAGCATGGAGGTAAGGCATTTGCCTTGCATGCACAAGGACGGTGGTTTAAATCCCAGCGTCCCATATGGTCCCCTGAGCCAGGAGTGATTTCTGAGCGTAGAGCCAGGAGTAACCCCTGAGCGCTGCCGGGTGTGACCCAAAAAACAAAGAAAAAGTTCTTAAAATGTATTTTCTTCATTTTTTCATCTTTAAAGAAAAATTACACTTTATTTGATGCAATAATACTATCAAATGAAGTACTATGAAATACTATCAAATGAAGTGATGTGTTTTTGGGTTCTTTTAGACAACCTCCTTTATGTTTTAACTTTTCTTGAGAGATGACATTTTTGTTTCGGGGAAATGGGTCCTAGCAAGTGAAAAGTGAGAGCAAGTGAGAAGTAGAGAAAGCAGGGTTGCTGATCAACTTTGACCATGGTACTTTTGCCTTTCAACAGTATGTGGACAGCATGTTACTGAGATGAGGATGAAACTTTTCTGAACAATAAAATCCTTGAAAGAAGCAGAAATAAATGATTTTTAATAAAAATTAAATGATGCCATTCACATCATCACTGAGACAGCTGGGCTTACAAGTTACCTTCCTAAGGGCATAAGTTAAGTGCAGAACCAGCAAAGACAACCACACAAATTGAGCTGGTTTGGCCAAAATGAGGGTCTGGGGCTAATTCTGAGTCAAACTGCCCATTCTTTCCTATAATGAAATTAACCCCCCCCCCCCCCAGTGTTTCTAGACTTTAAACTCAGAAACACCAAATGAGCCTGCCACACGAAAAAGACTCATAGCTTCAGAGATGTTCACTTGGTGTATTCAATGCCTTTGAAAGATCATTTCAGGTCTCAAGATCTGCAGACTTGGGTCTCCTGTCTGTCTACATAGATGCAGGTTCAGTTCCACCCACTTAGGGAACCAGGGCAGGATGTTTTCAAAGGTCTCTCTCCTCTTCCCTCAGCCCCCACCCCCCAACTTTTCCTCCTGTGGGTTTGGAATTCTTAGCATTCCTGGCATTCCCCAAGGGCTAGAATTACTCCTCAACATTCTTGCCACAGTCACCTGAAGAATCAAGCCTGTGAGTCCTGTGAGAAAGGAGCAGGAGAACAAAGACAAGGTTGAGCAAGAGTCTTTGGGAAGATGACAGGCAGGAGTTACTACTAGAGGACACTGGAAAAAAAGGAGGGGGGAACCAAAGGCTAGCCAAGGAGTCTGGTCTACTCAGCAGCTTCAACAGGGAGCTGTTGAAGCTGTTGTTCAACTCCAGCTCCATATGGGCAGGGGCTTTCCTGGAAATGAAATGTGGAAGGAAGAAAGTGGGTCATGGATTCAAACTTGGTTTGATTGAAAGCAAATCATGGACACTGGAAGCCTGAGGCAGGAGTGTTTCCTTGAGCCGATGGGTCTCAGAATTTCTATCCATGGCGATGGGAAGTCACTGAGCCGAACTACCTTGGCCTTTGCTCTCCCTGAATGGAATCCCTTCTTAGAGCAAGTTTGGGTAGGATTCTACACCTGCTGTTCTTCGCCTCAGTCCCGCGCCACAAGAGGGCAGTGTTGTAGCTGATCATGCAAGATTTCCTCTAGCTTCTAGTTCCTCAGGCTTCAGCCCTCAGCTCCATTTGCACATCCTGGGACAGGATGTTTGGGAGCTTTTCCTTCCATTCTCCCTAGGAGAAACAAACTTGGGGAGGGGGTGCAGTCAAATGGACGTCACAGCAGAGGGACCTGCACGGCCTAGCTGGAGTCGCACCAGCTCCATCTCCTCTGTTGAGCCATGAGAGACTCTTGGATTCTGAAGATTCTTGGTTGTGCTGAGTCTATGAGCAAAAGCAACTTCTCCCAGAAACAGAGTAAACTATCTCACCAGGGTCACATGTGCAGGACTCTGTTTTTATCTTCATGTTAGAACGATATAGGGATTCAGCCCCAAGGACCTAAATCCAAAATCTGTGATGTATGCAATGAGTGAGGTCCAAAGCATGGGCTTCTCTGGACCAGATGTACTAGGGGTCTATATAGGGCGTCTACATTGGGTGTCTACATTGAATAACTTGGTCTTATTATCACATCACATAAAGCTCAGTTGACATAATGCTTTGGACTCATTTGAAGCAGAATGTCATCCCCCTGACCAGTTCAGGTTTGAACTGAGGTTTGATCCTGGCAACCTTTGACAGGGCAGACTGGTATCACTTATCTATGACTCATACTATTACAGAATAATAGTGTATCTTCCCTCCCTGGATCTGGACTGTATCTGTGTTATGTGACATTGGAAATCAAGTTCACAGGTGGCTTTTGAAGTTAGGTTTAATGATGCTGATATTTGGACAGAGTTCATACACAGCCCCCCACCCCCTGTGCTTCCTAAACTATTGAGTTCCTTTCCACCCTTCCAGGCTCTTTCTCATGAAGAACTCATAATATAGCAAGCCGGGTGGCTTCGGTACTTGTGTTGTTCAGGGGTTAGACCTCATGACCTGGTGCTTGCTGGGCAAATGCCTGAAGATGGAGCCACACCCCGGGGGACTAAAATTGATCTTAATGGTGAGATTATTTTCATAGGGGTTATTCCTGTGGTGCTCAAGGGACTTCCAGGCATAGGAAGCAGCACATGGGGTCAGCTGGGCCTATGGAGATGGGGACATTTGGGTAACTCAAAGCTTCACACAGCAAGGTATGTGCTTTACCACTTGGGATGCAAAAGGGCATCTTTAAGTGAATATATTTACTATATGTTTGGAGACACACTTCTGGCTCTGTGCTCAAGAATCACTCCTGGCAGTGCTCAGGGGACCATATGGGATGCTAGAGATCAAACCTGGTCAGCTGCTTGTCAGATAAATGCCCTCCCTGCCATACTAACTTTTCATCCCCAGTTAAGTAAAAAAATATATTTTTGGAAACAAGAAAAAAGGGAGACAGACAGTGGTGTTTTTTTTTTTGTATTGGGGTGAAATCAACAGTGATCAGGGGTTACTCCTGGCTCTGAACTCAGGAATCATTCCTGGCAGGCTCAGAGAACTTTTATAGGATGTCAGGGATAGACCCTGAGTCATCCTCATGACACCCTACCCATTGTGCTATCACTCTGGCCTGAGATTGGTACCTTAAATAGTTATGTAAAACACCTTTGACTGAAGACTTGGCAAAATTAAAAATCAGGGAATCGCACGTATCTTATATCAACAGCAGGTCTGCAAATAAGCAAAAATTAGTTTTTCTCCTCTAAAAATTTTAAACCAGGGCTACTGTGATAGCACAGTAGGTAGGGGTTTTGCCTTGCATGCAACCAACCTGGGTTCTATCATTGGCATCTCTCCCACTACCACCCGGTCTTCTGAATCTGCCAAGAGTAATTTATGAGCACAGAGTCAGGAGTAACTCCTAAACACCATCTGGTGTGGCCCCAAAACCAAAAAAATAAAAGAAAATAAAAATTATAAACCAGAAACTTGGGGCCGGTGAGGTGGTGCTATAGGTAAGGTGTCTGCCTTGCAAGCGTTAGCCAAGGAAGGACCGTGGTTTGATCCCCGGGCATCCTGTATTGTCCCCCCAAACCAGGGGCAATTTCTGAGCGCTTAGCCAGGAATAACCCCTGAGCATCAAACGGGTGTGGCCGAAAAAAATTATAAACCAGAAAATAGTAAAGAAATCTGCAAAAAATAGTACTTACATACATGGGCATCCTCCAACACCATTGCTGTACTTTTAAAACACATAACGTTTCCTGTTAACATGGTCATACTTTACTTATCAGCAGAGGTAGAGAAAACATTTACAGAGGAAAAGATTTTCTGGAATTTTCCTATGTAGTGCTAAAATACCACCCAGAGCTCAAGTGAGCCATATTTAGACAAAGATTCCTCTGTGATTATGTTCAGCCTTTTGTATTTTCATAGCCTTCATATCAACATGCATTATACAAAGTTTGTACTATTTTTTCCCAGGCCTTTTTTCAGATTTCTCTGCTCCCTACTCTACCCTCTCAAAATATTACACACACAAGCAATAGAGCAATAGAGGAAAAGTTTATGAAATGAATGTGTTGAGGACTATCATTTAAGAATACCTCGGTGACCAAGGAAAAAAACGTAGCTATAAACTAGCTCCAAGGTTCACAGATTACAATTTAGTGTGGCCTACTAAGGTTACACAAGTGCCAAGTTTCACAGCAGGGACAGAAGGAAAGAAAGAAATAAAGATGGGCCAGAGTAAGAGGCCAGGGGGGAGGGTTTTTGCCTTGAATGTGGCCAACCTAGGTTTGATCTCTGCTTAACTTATGGTCCCCAGGCCCCACCCCAGAGCCCTTCAGGAGTGATTCTTGAGGACAGAGCCAAGAGTAAGTCTGAGCACTACCAGGTGTGCCCTTAAAAAAAAAAAAGAAAAAGAAAGATGGTAGGAATGAGTCAAATCTGACCTGGTGAGCTACTGAGAAAGCCAAGAGGTGGGCTCAGAGTCTGGCCTACAGCAACCATGACCCCTTCCCCTTTTGAGCTGTTGTTCCCTGAAAAAAGGGATGAAATATCCCACATTGCTTCCAACTCACATTTAGCATTGCAAGGTTTTGGCACCCCAAGACAGATCAAAGGAGCCAGCAACAAAAGGATAAACAGTAGGCACCAACCCAACTGTCATTTGGTTAAACAGAGTGTCTCAGAGTTCTGCCACCTGATTTTATCCCATCTCTGTTTTTCTCCAATGTGTCCTTGGGATGGCTGACTGCCCCTCCCCTGCATAAAAGCTTTTGTTTTACTCCTTTCTCCTCTGCTTCCCCCCTAGCATGAATGGCTTTCACATTAGGCAATGTTCCCATGTGTGTGGAAAATGCCAGCAGTCACAGGGGCTCACCCTTGTTCTGAGCTCATTCACACAGGATTTGGTCCTGTGGGACAGTTGGCTCCATCCACTTAGTGTCCTCATTAAAGTCCCCAACACTGAGCTGAGCTGCGTGAAGATTGGCAGTCAGATCATCTGATTCTATCCAAGTCTCTAGTTTGAGAGAAAAAAAGCAGCTTGGACAGATGGAGGCCTGTGGATCTATTTGGACCTTATTTGTGTGTGAGGTTGTAGAGAGTTCTGATTAAAACAACACCAACAACAACACCCACAAACACAGTCACCATGTTTGCACTGAGCCAGCTCCAGAGACTCACTCTACTCCAACAAGGTTTTTTTGTTTGGTTGGTTGGTTTTGGTTTTTTGGGCCACACCCATTTGATGCTCAGGGGTTACTCCTGGGTAAGCGCTCAGAAATTGCCCCTGACTTGGGGGGGGGACCATATGGGAAGCTGGGGGATCGAACCGTGGTCCTTCCTTGGCTAGCGCTTGCAAGGCAGACACCCTACCTTTAGCGCCACCTCACCAGTCCTGTCTTTTCTCCAACAAGGTTTAAACCAAGCTGTGAAAAATCATGGGTACACTGGTCACACAGCTGAAAGCTGGCCTCTTAGCAGGAGAGAGTTGGCTAAGCCTCAACCCTGTTGAAGCCATACCTACTGCCTCCATCACCCAGAATCACTATTTTCCCAATGTCTTGTCACCTCTCTATGATTCTCTTTGGAGACATCAATCTGAGCAAACTTCAGGTATGCCAGTTCTGGGGCTAATATCACCAGGGCTTTTTGGAATGAATGTGGGTACCCTTCCCATAACTTTCTTCTTCCAAGAGGCCTGGCATCTGAGTACATACCCCTAAATATCACAAATTAGTAATAGTGCTTTAAATTCCTAGATAACTTCATTGATTTGATGCTGTCATTCCTATAGAAAGACACCAATTTAACAGAATGGACAGCTAACGAGAGCTTACTAAATCATCTGCTATTATTTAATGACTTCATTGACATATAATTTTCACAATAATAACTCACAAATTACCTAGCCACTGTACTTCCTTTTCTTCTTCTAATTTTCTTTCTTCTCTTCTTTTTCATTTTTATTTTTTCTTCCTATTCTTTTTTATTATATTATATATTTTACTCTGAAACAAATGCATTATAGTCAACTATGTCAATTATGTGATGCATGTACTTTAAATAAAGTAAAGCAAACATAAAAAGCCCACCAAGGTCCTTACCAATGTGAGTTCTGAGGGAAAGGAGGCAGCCACAAAGCAGGTACCAGAGCAGCCACTGTTAGCAAACAAGCAAAATTCATATCTGAACTCAGGCTGCCAAGGATGCAAAATGATCAATATATACTGTTTGTAGGAGCATCTCTGGAGCACTATGGCTATAGAAAAAGAGTCCACATAGGAAATGGTCCATCTCCAAAGCATGGATCCAAAAGAAAACTCACACACACATTCACATGCACACAGTATTCAGAGAAGCATTCATTCAGAATCACCACACATGCCTTGCAACTAATTGAGTGTTGTTGAACCTCATGTGGTCAATGCACACAGTGGGCTATTATTCAGGCAAGAAAAGGAAAAAGTGCTAGCCCGTCCTGCTCAACAGATGAGCAAGGGAAACGTGCAGAGAGATAAGTGCACACTTTCTACTTGATATTGTGCCACAGTGTAGCAGAACACAGGGGCTGTGGAGCTGGGGAAGGGCTTCAGAAAGCCTGCCTAGAGGGCAAAGGAGACTTTTAATCAGGAATCATGAAGAAAATGAGGACCTAGAAAGACCAAGACCAGTGCAGAACAGAGAAACGAGTCTTGGGCTAAAGGGAGACAGATGAGGTTCAGATGACAAGGGCAGTGGGACAGACAGAGCCCACATTGCTAACACTGGGGTGGTGGTGGGCAGAGGGCAAAGTGGGCTAAAATTGCTGACTGGCTACATTTAAAAAGGTGGGCTTGATACCTAAAGCAATAAGGAGCCTTTAAAGGAATTCAGGCACATGAGGATCAAGCTCTGGTTTGTTCTTCAGAGGTTAATTAGTTTCTGGAGGAAGGACTAGAGCAGGGGTGGCGAACAAGTTCGACACAAAGAACCAAAATTTTAAACTGTGAGAGTCAGAGAGCCACACCACGCAGTGACCTACCAAAACAGACAAACACACAAAAGCATATAATTTTAACAATAATCTATTAAACACAGATTGCATTTTGCCATCTTGAGTGAGGGTAAAAATCCTGCAGTGAGGGTGTGCTGCGTCCTCCACACTAAGAACTAACAGCAAGATGTGACCCAACAGGTGACACACGGGTCCCTGGCTGGCTGGCCTGTGCAGTGGTTTCCCAGGGATGGGAGACGGGAGTACGCAGCCTGGGGCGGGACCTCAGAAGCAGCAGAAGAAAATCCAAACTTGGGAAAGAGCCACAGTATACAAAATTATGATAAGAGGCAAAGAGCTGCATTCGTTTTGGCCAGGTGCTGCATGTGGCTCGAGAGCCGCGTGTTCGCCACCCCTGGACTAGAGCAACAAGAGAAACTAGATGGGGCTGTAGAGATAGCACAGTGGGGAGGGTGCTTGCTTTGAAGGCAGCCTACTCAGGTTGAATCCCTTGAATCTCATATGGTCCTCTGAGCACCTGACCAGAAGGGATTCCTCAGTACGGAATCAGAAGTAAACCCTGAGCACCATTGGGTGTGGCCCCAAAACAAAGAAAAAAAATTCTAGTTCAGGAGACGAATGGCAGAAATTACAGTGGGTAGGGTGCTGGCCTTGCACATGGCCAATTCTGGGCCAAACTGGACCAATCTGAGTTTGATTCCTGGCACCGAATATGGTTCCCCATGCACCATCAGAAAGGATTCCTGAGCACTGAGCCAGGAGGAATGCCTGAGCACCACCAAATGTGGCCCCAAAACGGAAGACATAAAAAGGGAGAGGCTGGAAGATTCATTAAGGAATAATTATTGCACTAATAGAAGGGGAGGGACCAGCGAAGTGGCATATTGTGCCAACCAGACCACTTTAGGCTGATTGGCCACCCGACCAACAGGAAGCAAGGAGTGGGTTTGGCAGACATTGGTACTGGTCCTGACCCTGCCAGACACCTTACTGCAGGCTCTGCCACTGCTTGGGTCTGTATCTCGCTCACACTGCTTCCCTGCAAACTGCCCCATGACCCAGAGTCACTGTGCAGCCACCTGCTTTTCCCAGAGCAGGTGTGCTCAGAGATATGCTTCTCACTGTCTAGCTCGGCTGTGCTCAAGTTTCATGAGCTTGGAGAAGCTGGGTCACGTCTGGTCTCAGGAAGATAATCTCTATCTCACACTTGATTCTGAGGGACATTTGTGGATCTAGATATAAAAGATTTATATCAGGTCAGCCCCAGAGTTGTGCCTAATAAACAGAGTGATTTCTTTACCACCCAAACCCCATCATGAGAAGCAGAGGCATAACTGTCCAAGGAAAAGCCATTGTCTTCAGCGTGGCACTGACAATATTTTTTGCAAGACTCATGTGGTCATCCTAGAAATATAGATGGTTTGGGCCCAGACAACAAGCTGGTCCTCACCATCCACATTACGAAATGAGTACTTCGAAACTTAATGGATTTAAAAATCATTCTGGAAAGGAAAGAGCTGGGAGTTCTCCAGACAACTTATCAAATCAGACTTGTTCACAGTTCAGCGGCTGAACCAAAGTTTCAGGTTTAAAAAAAAAAAAAAAAGCCTCTTCTTTCTTGAACTCAGCATAACTTCAGAGCAGCAGACCAGAGAAATAGTTTAAGGCACCAAAGAAATGGAATGATGGAATGTTGTCTGGAATGAGAATATGCAGAGCAAGCAAAAGAGAGTGAGTGAGAGAGAGAAAGTGAGAGAGAGAGAAAAAAGAGAGAGAGACCAGTTCATGCAAATACAAGGTTATTTTATTTAAAGACAATTAAAAAGGCACCTATAGTGATGGCTGAGGCTTTTCTGCAGCAGGGACGAAGGGAGACAGGCAGGATAGGAGGCCTCACATGTCTGTAGGCTTTACGAAGTTTATCAGTCTCAAAGCCATCTGGATACTCCTCCTTTACTAGCTTGCTGGGCCTAGTGACCAACTGCAATTGTAATAGTGAAGTAATCAAGGCCTCCAGCTCTACTCTTTGTTCTTGCCCACTCTCTATAGACATCCTCTCTGTCTATAGACATCTTCTCCACATAGAGGGATCCTCTATCTCTTCCTCTCTTCACACTACCTGAAAACCTGAAATGTTTCCTGTTTAAAATGTTTCTCCCCCCCCTCTCTCTTTCCCTCCATCACTGTAGTAGATTCCAGAAAGCACCAGGTGGCAGGAGTAGACTAGGAGTATAATGGGAACAAGGCCCTGGGCAGCAGAGACTACCTATGCTCATGACTAAGTTGATAGCTGGGACTATGACCAACAGTGATGGAATTAGATCCACTATTTGATACTGCTCCCCCTTTCAAAGTTAAAAATGTCAGCCCACCCAATCTGTATTTATTCATCTATTTGTTTCCAAAATATAAAAATAAAAAAACAACACTCAGTTATTTGAAAGGGTTTATTGCTATATCATTCCTGAGAATGCCATGTCAGTGTTTTTAATAAAAGGTATATTCATTTAATGCACATGTACACAATAAACCATTTAGGGAATCTACTGTTCATATTGTTATACCCTTTAGGTATAACAAGAGTGAAGGCACTTTCTTTGCCTGTCACGGACCCTGGTTCAAATCCTGATACCACATATGGTTCCATAAAAACCCTCTTGGTTTACTCCTGAGAAATTTAAGCACATCTGACTGTGACTTAAAACATTTTTT